>JABAJW010008962.1:0-10482 GCA_018855395.1 Arthromyces matolae | reverse complement strand
AGTTCTAGTGGCATGCGCACTCCAGGAAGCGGCGGGACCATGTTGCGAAGTCGTAGTTTGCGTGCACAACAAGATCGTCTAACTACGCTCAAGCGCGGCAGTGTGAGAGGCCTGCAGTCCATTATGGGTGCTCAGGGCACCAGCCCTTATAGTAGCAACAGCAGCATAGATGGTCGTGTTAGCCCCTCGCCCAGTTTTGCGACATCAACTCATGAGGTATGATTGATGCTTCATTGTCGTCTCTTGATTTATTAACGTGTTTTCGAAGGCCATGTACAATTCAAGTTCATCTTTCCTCACACCAACTTTAGGTTTTGCTTCGAACTTGTCGCACACAATCATACGTGAAGCTCAGGAGGATGACGACCGTAGCCTTCGTAGTGATGCTTCCGATGATACAACAATAAGCATCAGTGACGAAGAACTTGCGCTTTTGGGGGCGCCTTGGGCTAAGGAGGGCATGTTATGCCGGAAGCAATACTGGGAGTCAACTGGCAAACGGGCTCGTGACAAGGCTTGGATGGATGTTTTCGTCGTTATCCAGAAAGGCGAGCTAAATATGTTTACCTTTGGGGATCACTCCAGTGGGGCATCTGGAACCTTTGGCGGCGGTAACTGGCTCGTAAGTCGTCAATCTGGTGTTTCTCTGGATTGTGTTTCTTACTCTTAGTATAGAATAATGCTCACTCTGTCGGAAATGTGCATCTTGCCCATTCTCTTGCCCATTCTCTCCCCCCTCCAGGTTACAACCGGCAACGACCTTATTGTATGGTTCTTACCATGGCAAATGGTGCAGTCTTTTTCTTCCAGGCGGGGACTGAGGAGTTGGTCAACGAATGGGTATCGACTTGCAATTACTGGGCGGCGCGGACAAGTAAACAACCTTTAGCTGGTGGTGTATCCAACATGGAGTACGGCTGGAACCGTGTACTCGATGCCCTACCTCATGGCCGTTCTCAATTGGAAACTGAATCTGTAAAGGATTTTACAGACACCATGAGTATTAAAAGCGGGCGCAGTACTCGCAGCAAATTCGGGGGATGGAAGGAGGGCGCTGCGACCGTTCGAGGAATGCAATCGCCATGGGCTGAGAGAACAACAATCAACGACTGGAAGGCACCACTTCCTCCAATCGTATCCAGCGTTCATGATGAGGAGACCCAGCTTGATGCTCTACGGAAACATGTTTTGAGCTTGAAGCGGGATCTAGAGAAGCATAACGATTTCCGCGAACCGATGACTGCCCTCGTACGTACATTGCTATAGCTTCATTGGTTCACATTTAATTTTTGTGGCTTCAGTACCAACCCAGAACAGCAAATGCTATCAAGGCACAGTCAAATTGGGAGAAGAAAAGCCAATGGTTACTTACCGAAATCGTAAAGTATGACTCGTACATTGATTCGCTGCAAGCGGCAATGTCACTGCGGCTAAAGAAGAGAGGCGAGAAAGGTGAGCTTTTTGTTCTGTACGAAAATTCTTGACTCGCATCTGATGGTTGGAGCTTAGCCTTGGAACGAGCATTAAACGGAACCGCTGCAGAAACCATGGCCTCGAAAGGAAAATGGAAAGCGCCAGAGGAAGATACCATTCGTGAAGAAGCAGAACCTTTGACCCCAGGGCCTTCACAACGATTTGATACTCATCTTTATCGCCAAGAAACTGCCGAAGATGAGAAGACTTTGGAAAACTAGTCATATGTCGACGTCTAGCTCACTATGCTCCTTCTTTCGTCTTTGTTGATATTATTATGTGTTTCGTATGATCTTATATATCTTTAATCCGAGTTGGGAGATACTGATACCCTGATATTTCGTGTACATGTTTCTTTCTACATACTTTAACATGGACCATATTTGGCTGCTGCAACGTGAGCAGCGAGGCCACTGGCGTCCGTCTTTGGAGTGAAGATTGATCCACCCTGTAAGATGTCGACGTCACGACAAAGGAATAGCAACATAACAACCCTTTCTCACCTGGTCTGGTGCGTACCATACAGATCCGACGATGTTTGCGGCATTTGTACCATAGTGATAGACTGCAGACGTTTGAGAACCAAGCCAACCACTATATTTCGCAACACGAGCAGGGTCATTGGCACGATCAAGGTAGAATTGGAGGTGCTTCGTCCATATGCCCTGCGATTAAGATTTGTTAGTCCGACAGGGAGTCTATATATGATTTAGAATGTCAACTCGAAACTGACTTTGAAGATTTGCTATCGAGGTCCGTCAGATCACGATCATATATAGTAACGTGGCGTGTGGGACCAACCTGGTCTTGATTGCAGACTGACCCTCCGCCAACAGCATTGTCGCAAGATTCCTTGAGGATGTTGTTAGTTGAAAGATGAGTGATGGTAGCATCTAGTGTGAGCTCTGCCTGCGTCAGTAGCGACGAATCGCCGGTACTAGCATAGAGCGATGCCAATCCGGATGCAATGACCCCCTGTATATTGTTTTCGGAATTGTCAGAGTACTTAGCTTGAAACTGAAATCTTACCTGATTGTAGGTCCAGGTAGTCTGCACCTCAGCTGTCAACAAAGTCGTACTCAGCAGAAAATGTCTTCTTACCTGACCATTATTTTGACAATTATCGAAGTTTAAACCGTCGTTCCATAGACCTTGGGAATTTCGCATTCCACTGCCACTAACTGAAGACCATGATCAGCCGGGTAATGAATAAATTGAAAGGTCTTACGCCAGGCCCATGTCTGCCGCCATATAATTTGAGAAACACTGCAAATAAACTGACCGCATAAAAAGGTACCTTCTGTGCATTGTCAAGATATGTCTGGCCACCGAACCTGATATGGGCTTCTGCTGAAAGAAGGAGAAAAAGCTCATTCGTAATGGCGTTTTTATAGGTGTGCGCAGTTGACCACCAGACTGGAGATTTTAGGTTAACGATGATGTATTCCACCAGAGTTTACCAATTGCCGAACCTCCTCCTCCGCACGTGGTGTCCCATTGTCCTGCGATGATATTATATATCTTACTGGCACTGCTCTATGAGCACATACTTGTCAATGGCTGCTTGATTTTTCTTGGCCTCTACTGAAGCAATCACTCACAAAGTATGCGCTCGAATCCAGGCCGCGACTGATTTTATAATCTCCCATCTTCCACAGAGCCAGAACGATCCACTGTGAATGAAAAGTATGTAAGTATATGAAGGAATGAGTAAGTGGTCGTCATTCAGTCATACTCCTGCATCATCGTTACTTCCAGCCAAAACGCTGGGCCAATTAGTGTTACTGTTCAAAGCCAATCGTCCAATGTACGATGTATCTGCGACGGTAGAGAATTCATCCGTTCCGGTGGCAAGCATAAGGTTGTGAAGGTCTTCGAGGGTGTTCTATTGGGGATCCAAACATGACTAGAATGCAGAAATCGAGGCATCGATCAATACTTACAGCATCAGTCCAAAGTGAGCCACCGTTGTATTGACCAGTTGAGGCATCAAAATAGGTGCTTTGCAATGTAGAGGCGACCGACTATGTACCATCATAAGCGATGATCTAAACCATGTGATAGTGACATACTTTAGCAATATTCAGAGTGGATTGACACTGTGCTCTCTTCTCTAGTGGCAGGCTGCCAGGTAGAGCCACCGCAACACAAATGAGCAAAGAAAGAGACGGAATATACCGAGACAGCATTAGACCAGCTCTTTCGATATGAGTGAACGTCTGGGTGCTTCGACGCCGAGGGACTTATTTATCCAATCCGTAAACCTGTCTGTAAGCATGGCATGCGCACCGAGTAGCGGCCTAATGGCTCAAAATAGGGCCTAAAATATTGATGAAGAGAAAAAAACACGAGGCAGAGCTCCAAAGACCACCCCGCATATGGTGGTACTCGGAGAAGCAATGATCGAGAGCAGGGTGCTGGTCATATGGTCACCATTTTCGCTGTCATATGATTGAGAAGGGATGCTTTGACTGTGAAAAAGCAGCTCCAGAAAAGCAGCAACTTGTAGCAGATCGAGGTAGGAGCGCATGCGTTGTGAGCACATGAGCCTCGAATGGAGAAGGCAGAAAGAGAAAGTATGGAACGAAGGGAAGTTTTTGATGCAAATGGCTCTGAGTGAATTGATTTTCAGATGGAAATTAAAATTTCGATAGCTTACTGTAGGTATCATAATTGGATAAGAAATACCTATCCAGATATCCAGATGGGTCCAAGCAACGGCCAATATTTTGTAATTCGCTACGCTGCAGTTTCTTCCGGGCTTGCCGATGTCATCGTTTCCGACAATTTCCACACGGTTGCAGGGGCTTGCGTAGCAAGACAAGGTGCGACAAATATGGACGTCGACCACACCGCAGGAATTGTCCTGAAAAAAATACAAATCCATAATACGAGGACAAGGACTACATCAAGCGTTTGTTTGCAGATGAATGATGCAAGGTCGAGATGCGTACTTACTTGACCATATTGCTCCAAAATAATGGAAGAAGGGGCTATCCAAAACCTCGCCCAACTGAGCTGAAAGAAGCCCAAATACGCCAGTGGGAAAAATCAAGCCCCAGTATGCAATTGCAAATGGAACACGTTGTGATCGCATGACCGCGTAGACGGATAGAACGGATATTGAAGTCCAAGCAATTCCCATTGCCCATAAGATCCAGGCTCCGGAGAAACAAGCGCAATAAAGTAGTTGACCGGTTAACGCAGCGTTTGGGAATACGTCACCTAGGTGTATTGGAAGGAGAATGGATAGATTTTGTCCTGTGAGGAGGAGGGAGTAGCCCCCTTGACCCAAGGGACCCAAGGTAATGAAGGCTGACAGGATAAGACTGGGATCAGGCGGACCATGAAGGATGAGACGCGTAAGGTATACTGTTAGGATCATGATAGCAAGGGAAAGACCCATGATCAGGGCAGTAACAGAGACACCTGTCGTTATAAGTGCATAGTAGATGGAATGTTTTATTAGGGCGGCTGCTAACAAGCCACCCGTGGACGAGGCAACGATTAAGGTGACCATTGGGAGAACCCAAACAGAGGCCATTCTGGTTAATGTATGTGACTGCGTCGTCATCCTACACAATTCGGACCAGAATTAGTGGGCTTCGACAGGACTATAGAAATTTCAAGCACAAACATGATATAAAGCATACCGAATGCACAGACAAATGAAAGGATCATGTCAAACCACCAAAATGCCCACAAAGCATACAAAAAGCGTGTACCGGCGAAAGACCAGGACTGGTTGGCCGTAAGAGCACTGTTAATGAGGGTTGCAAAACCCATAGGAAACGCCCCGACAAACAGACTTTGAGCAGGATGCGAGATCATCTTCTTCCACATCTTGGTCGCGCGTGGGTAAGCGAGTACATATGACGAGTAGCACAAGTTTGCGTACCTCAGGGAATAGCCAATACCGCGCAAATGTCATTGCACATATCACAGTGAATAGGAGAATGTTGAGGAGAAAAAAAGCAAGAGAGATTACTTCAATTGCAAGGGATCCTGCGCCAAAATGAAAATGGGATGCAAGTGATGATATTACACCTGTGCCCATGACTATTGTGAACCATGCAGGAGTGAAGTTGCTGTGTGCGACACCTGTCTGTGAGTATTATTCTTAGCAAAGAAAACGAAAGCGTGCAGACCGAATGCATTCCTTGAGGCTCTTTCTCTCCATAGGTTCAGATAAAACGAGAGAGAAAATCCAAAAAATTGCATGGCATCCTATTATGGGCGGAATCAATGATCTAGACGAGTCACAGTTTCGGATCTTACACTAAGACAAATGAGACGTACATAGGCGCTTTGTCCACTTGAGGCGCGAGAGAGAGCTACTTACAGAGACGTAGATGAGAACGGCGATTCCAAGTTTGCAAGGATGTTATTATGTACTGAGTAAGTATCAGTGAGATTGCTGAAAGTTGAACGAAACCTTGCGATCAAACGATCAAACGATCAAACGATCAAATGATCGATCGCGGAATTGCAAAGGAACATCTCGCTGGACTTGGAATAAATATTGGGAATTTTGAAAAATGTCTTGAACTAGATGTCCCCTCTACTACTTCGCTCTGTAACTGCTTCTTGGAAATGTCCTCGAAAATATACATTTTTTATCTCCTCCCCTCAAAGGCTTTTCCCAGTGAACCCAAGAGCCATACACTCATCGACTCTGGTCCGCTCTGAGGTCAAAAATACACTTCAAATATGGTCGCCACCATCTGGTGCCTCATGTCGACAACATTTCAAATCATTCGTGCAGTCTCCTGTGGTATTCTCCTTCTTTGAGAAGCAAACGTCTACCTGGTAAGTTGTAATACTACCTTTCGCGAAGCTTTTGGATCTCAATCATTGCTGGTGGCACAAGGCAATATATAGTAGCTGATGTCAATACTCTTGAAGCAGTCCTTATAGACCCAGTACTTGATTACGATAACATCACGAAAACTGTCTCTACGACCACCGCCGACTGTATTTTGCAATTTATCAAGGACAAGGAATTGAAAGTTACTCGTATTCTGTGAGCCCTTTCACGCCTCTCGTCTCTTTCTTTGTAGATGACCTGACTTCGCCACAAATAAGGGAAACACATGCCCATGCAGATCATCTTTCCGCCTCCCAATACTACAAAAGTAACCTACCCGGAGATATACCTCTTTGTATCGGCAAGAGAATAACACAAGTACAAGAGATTTTCGCACAACGTTATGGTTTCGAACCCCATTCGTTGAAAGGCGTGTTCGACATCCTGTTGGAAGATGATGAGGAGTTTCAGCTTGGAGATATCACTTGTAAAGTCATCCATCTTCCCGGGCACACCCCCGATCATGTGGGGTATATCATAGGAAAAAATGTTTTTACTGGCGATTCGATCTTTTTGGTATGTGTTTGAATGAACATTGTTTGCCTTGTTTGATGATAACAATCTAGCCCGACGTTGGCTCTGCACGAGTCGATTTTCCGGGTGGGAATGCTAAGGATCTGTACCGCGTACGGCTCGTTCGCGCATCTTGACTGAGCAGGACTAATGCATCTTCTTTAGTCCATACAGCGTCTTCTAGCCTTACCATCGGACTACAATCTTTTTGTGGGACACGATTATCCTCCGGATGCTCGACACGATCCTAATTGTGTGGCCACGGTCGAAGAGCAGAGACAGGCCAACAAGCATGGAAAGACTGGCATTAGTGAACAGGAGTTTATCAAGGTCAGGGAGGAGAGGGATGCGACTCTCGGTGCACCAACTCTTTTGCATCCTTCCTTGAAAGCCAACATTTGCGCTGGGAAGCTTCCTCCCCCTGATGGGAAGGGAAAAACACATCTTTAAGCGGTACTCGCGACACTAAGTCAGAGCTGCTGCATGTTAGAACGCAGTCTTATCCATTGTATATTGCTTGTTTTCCTCTTTGGTATTCCGAATGATCTAGATCTAAGGTTCGGTATAAATTATTGTATCTACATTAATTATTCTATGCTGTGGTGCATCCCATGCCTGAGAGGCTCTCTTGACTCCGAACGAGTCCTTTGGTTGAAAGAGGGATCACTAATCACTTTATCTTCATCGTCTTTGACGGCCTGAAATATACTTCGATCATAAACCACCTGTACCGTTCGAGTTGCGACAAATATCCAAACTAGTAAAGTGAGGACAGCGTATATGGAACCTAGGACACGGAAAAATGCGGAATCGAAGATTTTGGAGAGATTGATTGTGAGATTTGCGAAGACTCCCTACGCATAAAAAGACGTATTACGCCGGTGAGAGAACGAGGGAGAGTACATTTGGAGACGTACGTTCGGGAAGACAAGACCCCAGAACGTGAGGGCGAAGGGAACGCGGGTGTGTCTGATTATGATTGTGTCGTATATGGCGAGACAGGCGAAAAGGATGCACATAACGGCGAGAGACCAGAGAAGAAATGATGCGCATACGCTGATAACGTATATTGTTTCCCCAACTACAGAGGAGGAACCGAAAAACTCGGACGAGCTTTGATTTTGGATGTTGAAAGGGAACAAGGTTCTAAAGTTTTTGCCTATGAGAAGGATTGCGTACCCCGACTGGGCGGTGGGCCCCAATGGTAGGAATACTGAGAGGATTTTTGGGCCCGGTGGAAGGCCATGTACTATGAGACGGTGCATGTAGATCGTTATGACCATTAATGCAAGGGTCAGACCGATAGTTACGAGGACGACGGAGGTAGTAGTGGTAATAATGGCATGGATGGGAGAGATTGAAGAGAGTTGGAGGGAGATGACGCCGCCAGAAGAAGCGGCAACGGTCAATGTTACGATTGGAAGAAGCCATGCGGCGGTCATCGTTTCGAGGGAGTGTGAGTGGATCGTAAACCTGTAGAGATACGTGTTTGGGCATGAAGTTTGAACGGGTGATGAGACGCACATGAGATGGACAATGCCCCAGCAGCAGAGAACGGAAATAAAGACATCGAACCACCACACTGCCCAAATAAAATATAGAAAGGAAGTTCCGCCAAAGTTGTAGGAAACGTTTATAAGGTCAACAGAGACGTTGATAAGGGTTGTAATGCCCATTGGGAAACAGCCAGTGAAGAGGCTCTCAGTCGGGTGATAGATCATGGGTCTCCATGTGTGTGGGTACATTGCATATCTGGTGACAGTGAAAGCAGAGAGGATGACGAAAAGAAGGAGATTGAGAAAATAGAAGACGAGAGAGAGAATTCTGAGAGTCGAAGAGTCATGACCATAGGGAAAAGAGGAAAATAATATGCTTATTGCACCAGTACCTGTAGAGCAGTCAGTATTAGAAAGATGAATTATTGATACTACCCATTGTAGCAGCGAACCATGCCGGCGAGAAGTGTCTAGAAGGGGCACTCGATGAACAATGGAAGCTAGAATCAAAAGCAAGTGAACTCAACTCGACGATCATGGTCATGACAATGACTGACTATATAAACGTCTTTCCTCATGCTCTGATCACGCAATGGGCTTACTCGCCTTTTTCTCCTCTGTCGACGACCTCAACAATCGTTTTAGTCCTCGTTTCTCTTTACCTTTCTCCCGTAACACCCATGATCATAATAAACCTGCCTTATCCACTGTTCAAGAGCAGAGCAAGAAATCAAACGTCTCTGCCGCTTTGCTCAAACGCGCTCATCTCCCAAGTTCTCAAACTCGAGCAAAGCGTTCAGCTTTACTCCTTCGTCAGCTCATCGTAGGTCCTAGCGGAACATCAAGTAATAGTAAGCCAGCACCTCCTCAGATCACCTCTGCGTATGCTCGTCCTCAGCTTAACAAGCTAAAGACTGAGCTCATGGAGCCCAAGTCCGCGAATAAAGTGATAGCTCAGCTTCGTGCTCTCCCCGTTCCAGCTGGTCATCAGCCTACGCCTTCTTCGCCGTCATCTTCGACCCCTACTCCGTCTTCGGCCTCTCCTCAGCCTCTGCCAATCTTAATGACTAGCGTTGTAGAGGCATCTGAGAGCAAAGCCTCAGTGACATTCGCTGCTGAGGTCGCCCCTGCTTCGTTATCAAATCCCGCTGCTAAAGCTGGGAGCGTTAAGGCTTAAAGCCCGTGCTCATAAGGCTATGATGGGACGCATTTAGTATATCCGACCTTGTATTACGATCTCCACGTTTCAGTGATGCCTTTACGAATTATTTACTAGCATACGACGATGATAGAGATACCCCAAACCTACAGACTACTCCTCAACATCCTTTCAACCTTTTGTACTTCGAGGCTTGTGCCGATTGCAGGCCTTCTCATATACATATTCAAATTGGCATTTCTCTGACGTATAAGCGCCAATGCCAACCAATATGGAGGTCTATCTCAAGTCTCATGGATGGTCATGCATACGGGCGAGATAGATAACTTATAATATACAGGGGTCAAAACTGGAAAAGGATATAATGATCTTGTCCATCCACCGGTCTCATTCATGAACGCTGTACGTGGATCCATTACTGCTGCTGAGTAGTCACAACACCGTCTGGTTCTGCATACGCTCAAGTCAATGGCTGCCAATATAAAGAACCAATAGAAGTTTACCGATGTACTTGATATCATCGTACCCTTGAAGATTCTGGAACATCGACTCCGGTATATGAGCCGCGAAACCCTATTATTTCGAAGGTCAGTGCGACGTTATGATTCGTGGGGCAAGATCCGAGTCTCGATTACCTTGAGTATGGCGTACTTGGCTGTAACTTCTCCACCTGATCATATAAAGGTGTTCAAAATGAAAGCGACAAGGAGAAAGGAAGGGGTTGACGACTAACCATTATCTTTCACTTCATCCGCATACTTGTCGATCTTATCCTGATCGACATGATCTTTGAACACAACGATGAACCCTGTCAAATATATCAGCGCGGAATATCTCAGACGATGAGCACGCTGACTTTGATGTTCTGACATTGGATAGTTGATTGTCGTGAGGAAGGGGTGGCGGTTCAGTCTATGTAGGACCGGCAAGATATCTAAGCGAACCCATAGCGATGACATCAACTGTTCCTTTTA
>JABAJW010008961.1:0-138983 GCA_018855395.1 Arthromyces matolae | reverse complement strand
AGCCAAAGCCTGTCTCCTGGAAATTGTTGACAAAGACGTTGCAGGGGGATTCAGAGTTGGGTCTGTACCATGATAGACCAGTAGCCAGCATTGAACTCGCAAATTGCCACATAGCAGGGTTTGCGGCGTCAGATATCCAGTAAGCGACATAGTTCCAAGAAGACCAAGTTCTTTTTGAGGGAGGGACAGGATCCAAGTCTGGATTGCTCCAATGACCAAAAGAGCTCTTAGAATCGAGAGACCAACGATCGAGAAAGGCCATTGCAAGCAGAAAGCAATAATTCGGACCACGAGTTCGGAGGTACTTATCATGGTTGAGGAACCGAGATAGTATGTGAAACTTGTGTCAATGCTTATCGTCCTGGTCTAACTTTAGACTATGGGCACAAGGACTAGAAACGATCCAAATTCCAATCCAACAAGGGTAACTAAGGCCAACTTTAAACAACCCCTGCAAATGACACTGGCAGTTGTCCTTGGGCCTGGTTACCCGCGAAGACAACTCCAACAAAAGCGTCAAAGGCCTCCCGGGTGAATTCATAGGATGCCACAAATGAGGTTCTTCTGCGTAGATTATCTTCACTGACCAGATCGTACGGCCCACAACTTGCGAGCAACACAACAGGAATGTCTTCCTTGACTTGAGTGAGTAGATCTTTGACATAGCGGATCTGCCAAGCACTGCGATCTGCATTGCGGAATACGAACACGATGGCGCCCACGTTATCGACGATTTTCTCCGCGTCCTCATCACTAGAATAGACGATGTGCTTCGTGTTAACAGCATGTTTCTGGACCTCGTTCGCAAGAGCCAGATAGGATGAACCAGCAGTATTGCGTAGACGCCCTGATCGATCTCTTTGCACGCTTTCGAGATCGTCGACAGCTCTGTTCAATGACTCCATCGTGGGTGTAAAGAGTAATACTCGTTTCCCTACTCCGGCCTTCAGAGGCAGCTTCTCGGCGCCCCAGACCACCGTTGTGCTTTTCTGATAAGCCTTTTTGCTTAACTGTAGGTTGGCTTCTTTTAGCTTGTCCCATCCACGCTGGAATGCATCAGGAGTCACGGGGCAGAGTGCATATTCCCAGCTTCCGGCATAGACATCCTTCATCTTTGCTATCCTCTTGCCACTTTCTCCAAGCGCTGCGTAGTCAAGCTGAGCCTCTTCGACTGCTGCGTAGACCTTCTTGAATGACCCAACATGGGACTCAAATGTGTGACAAATCATGGCAATATCTGCTCCAGCTGACAAGGAACGCAGAGCCCCCTCTTCAACGCCGCATCCACCTTGAAGAGGTTCAGCAATTGCGTCCATCTCTAGACAATCGGTGACGATGACTCCATCATAGCTCAGTTGTTCCCTTAGCAGCCCCCTGGTCACCTTGGCGGAGAGTGAAGCGGGGGTGTCATCTCCCGTAAAACCAGGCAAGGCCATGTGCCCCACCATCACACTTGCTATCGGCGTCGAATCGTTGATCAAGGAGATAAACGGGATGAGCTCCGTTCCCTGAAGTTCAGGCTCTGATTTGTTGATAACGGGAAGGGCAAGATGAGAATCCACATGTGTATCACCATGTCCTGGGAAGTGCTTGGCCGCAGGAGCGACCCGATTGGAGGCAAGTCCTTGTGCTACGGACAACGCGTACTGGGTAACCTGTTTGGGATCTGGCTTTGGAGATGAGCTATCATTATATAAAGCTACTACCAGATGCCTCACTATCGCCGTAAGAACGAACTCCTGAAAAGGTGCGAAAAATAAGTCAAAATAAAAGGCCATGTACATATTACACAAAAGGCACGTACCAATTACAGGATTCTTGGAATCTGAATTGATATCTGCGACAGGGCTATATACCCAGTTGATACCAACTGCCTTTAGCTCCTTTGCAGTAGCGGCAGATATTTGATAGGCAAGGTCAGGATCTCCTGTTGCCGCCAACGCCATAGCTCCGGGGCTGTGTGGATGGCAGAACATCAATATAACGACTAAAGATACAACAGAGGTTGGGAACGGACAATTGAGTGCCTGCTGCTGGCGAGCTAAAGGCCGATACGAGACCTGTAAGTATGTCTATTAGACCCAAGGAAATAGATCATGTTATTTTACATACCGTTCTCCTGATCAATGCCAACGAGCAAAGGCCGCACATGTCCAGACTCCTTTGCAAGGAGCTGAAGTTCCCGAACAAGGCCTTGTACTTGTTTTGCATCTGCGAGGTGCAATGGGGGTGGATTAGATTATGCTATTATATGACGGCCGCCGACTTACCTTGAACGTTTCGTTTCATGAGAATTACGTTCCCGAGATAATAGTCGCGAATGAGGGTCTTAATTTCATCGCTTGGATGATATCCATGGAATCCGCATACAAAGTGCTACGAAGTCTTAAGATTTGCAAGAAGTATCAAAGGAAGCGCTGAAACCTGTCCGATTTCGCGTTTCACGTCGTTCGATAGGGATACCATAGTATAGTGCGAGGAGAACGAAGGAGGCAGCGCCGGGCCGGGCCAACTTCCTCCTGTCACACATCAGGTGCTCGTGTGACAGACAGTCACGTGTGTGTTGTTCATGTCGCGATTGGCATGCTAACTTTAAGCTGACCCCTTTCAAAGTTCGCTTTGACCCTTGGCTTATAAGCAAAGACAAGTTGAAAGGACACTCAAAAATGGGTGTCGCCGGACTATGGAACGTGAGTAGTTCTTGATCTCATTCCAATCTTTAGTAAATCTGTATCAAAGGTTATCCGCCCTGCGGGCAAAACGCGTTCTCTCACAGAACTATCTGTTACAGAAGGATTTGAAAAAAATCCGGATGGCGTTCGTGGCTTTCGTGTAGGCATCGACGCCAGTATCTGGTTTTTTCATGCCGAGTATGGAAAGGAAGGGGAGAACCCTGTTCTCCGCACCCTATTCTTTCGATGTGCTACTTTGATGCACTCTCCCTTTCTACCACTCTTTGTCTTCGATGGACCCAAGCGACCTGACTGGAAAAGAGGGAAAAAGATCAACAAGACGAGCCATAAACTTATTCCAGGAATGAAGGAGATTGTTGAATCATTTGGATTTGAGTGGAGGACGGTGAGTGGTGTCGTTTTACAAGTCGTCCGTCGCGCTTATGAAACGAAACTGCTTAACAGGCTCCAGGAGAAGCAGAAGCAGAGCTTGCATATCTCAATCGCATTGGCGTCATTGACGGGGTCTTATCTGATGATGTAGACAATTTTCTATTTGGCGCTACGACAGTCATTCGAAAGCACGTATTTCCTATTCCCTTTACATCTGTCTTTTTAACCTATTAGCAACAGTCCTTCGAATAATCTCTCGGGCAACCGTTCCAACCCTGTATTAAATGCAGCAGGCAAGGATGATAAAAATCACACCAAGGTTTACCGGATGTCCGAGATCACAGCCCACCCTGATGTTGGTCTAACTCGAGGTGGCATGATACTCATTGGCCTCATGAGCGGTGGCGATTACCATCAAGGAGGTTTGACTGGATGTGGACCTGTGACTGCCTCCGGTCTCGCAAAATGTGGATTTGGCGATACCTTGTTTCAAGCTGCTCAAAGCATGGATCGCGAACAACTCAAAATATTTCTGATGGCATGGCGCCACGAACTCTGTCACGAGCTTCGCACAAACTCACAGGGCCATATTGGGAGGAAGCAACCTACACTTGCGAAATCTGTGACTGCAGAGTTCCCTGACATTGATATTCTCCTATCCTATACCAACCCAATTACATCGGAATCTATGGGTCGCCCTCATGACGCACTAAAATTGACCTGGTTGAAAGAACCAGATTTAGGGAAACTAGCCGCGACATGCGAATTATACTTTGAGTGGGGCTATAAGGAGGCAATCATCAAGCGATTTAGGACAGTTATCTGGCACTCTGCAGTGCTGCGCATTCTTCGACGTGCAGTCCTTGATCTAGACGCAAAATTGGTGACAGAAAGGCTAATACCCACGACTCCGAGAAAGGCAGGCAAGCACGCAGGAGATGTGATCGGAACTCCTTCGAAAATGATTACGAAACATTTTTCTACACTAAAGTTGGACAACACTTTGGATGACGATGATGACGACGAACGACTGATCCTCAAGATACACTCGGAGCGCAGGCATGTTTCCACCGACGAGATTCTGGAGTACCGCCTTGAGATTGCCCCTGCACAACTTGTTCGCCTTGCCGAGTCTGGTATCAAGGGACTACGAAACGCAGAAGGCCCAGACGAGTGGGCGGAGGAGGATGACGAGGAAAACGGTAAAGGCGCCAAAAAACCTCCTCCGATTCCTGAAAGCACCATGCGAATTTGGATGCCAGCATGTATGGTACGCCTTGTGGAGCCGAGACTTCTGGAGGAATTCGAAGCTGTACAGGAGGCCAAACAAGCCAAGAAAGCTCGAAAGGGCAAATCAAAAGCAAAAGCAAGCGTCGACCATGGCTCTAATTCAGAAGAAGAGAATGTCCCAGCTGTCAAGGCGAAGACAAAAGCCAGTTCTCAGAGTACAACCGCCAACAAACCTGGACGTAAAATTGACTACGTAAAGCAGTCCCAAGTTAGAGATCTGACGAACAAAAACCGTTCCATGATCAGTTTCACGAGAGAGCCAGACTTGGAGGATCGTTTCTTTGCCCTAGGCGAAATGTCAACGGCTGCGAAAGCAAAAAGTTCTATCCCTGCGTCTTTGCTTTCAACGCTTTCAGCTAACAGCTCGACGAAGCCAGCTGCGACGACGTCTTCAGCAACACTGCTTGAGGAGATCCCCTCATCCCAGGTGCCGCCTTTAAACAACGTCAGACGCGATATATCGACGATGTCAAACACCGCATCTCTGTCGAAATATTCCGTTGTGCGCGATTTAACGAAGAAGAAGCTGAAGACAACGGAGAGCCGGACGATACCATCGCTGAGGACCAGCAGCAACATTCAGGGGGCTTCGAAAAATAAACCATTTGTCGATGTCAGCAGCGACGAAGGATGTGTATCCTCCCTCAAGAAACCGAATACCCTCGCGGCCTGGAATCCAGCACCAAGCAAGACCTATGTAGCAGTTTCAGACTCTGAGGACGACGCAATTCGAACTGGACCGCGTGTCGGTGGCAGCGATAGTTTCATGTATGACTCTGACGACCCGTTTAAAGTGAGCTCACTGCCTTCGAAGGCAAAGCAAATACGCAAAAAACATGGCTCGTCTTCTGGCTCGGATCTAGACATACCGACAAATCAACTGCATAAGTCGCCACGCAAATCGAAAGAACAGCGGTCACCTCGAAGGCAGAAGGAAAGCACCAACATTCACTCCATGTGTGCTAGTCCTCCTGCAAAGGTGTTGGGAAAAGTTCGTGAGCCTCTACAAGGACGTGTAGTAGAGGTGTCCGATACGGATGACGAGCTTCCACCTGCACCACGGTTTCAGGAACCTCCCCTCCTGCGCGCCAGGGCCAGAGCTGGAATCAAGGCTAGTGGGGATTTGAAGCAAACGTCGCTGGATGTGTTTGCTCGACGGCAGGAGAAGCAGAAACCTCCTATCGCGAACGATATTATCGATCTCACCTGAACTGATCTAACACCATTTATACTATTTATGTAGATTGTATCTTTACATGGAGGCTTTTAACGTTTGAATTTTGTTGACGCGCTGACGCGACGAGAAAACACATGATCAGCAGAATTTTACTTTTGTCATTGATCTCACTCCAAGACCATGAGCACACAAGTCATCGTTCCAAAGCCACATCCCGTTCCCGTCAGAGAGACTTATCGCGAGAAGGCCATTCGAAAATTCCATGAAAATCCATGGGTACCCCTCGGTTCGCTCGCTACTGTCGGCGCACTCGTCGTCGCCATGGTCAAATTGCGTCGCGGCCAGTCCCAATCGTTTAACCACTGGCTTCGAGTTCGTGTTGCTGCTCAGGGTCTGACCATTGTCGCTATTTGCGCTGGTACATGGTCTCTGAGACCCAAGGATCCTACAGCTGTTGCATCCTCCTCGACTTCTGTCGACACAAGTGACCCGACACTAACACGGAACGATATTGACACTGAGCGGAGGAGACTTGAAAAAATTGCTAAAGATAAAGAAGAGTTTGAGGAGAGGCTGAGAGGAGCAGAGATGGCCCATGAAGCTGAAGTCGAGATGCGAGCCGGTAGAGGTTTGGACAAGGGTCCTGGGAGCGTCAGTGAATCAAAGGACAGCAAAGTGAATAGGGGATGGAGCTCGTGGATGCCGTGGGGATGGTCGAGCTCAAAGCCAACGACACCTAACGCAAGGGAAGATACCAACTCAAAATCGTAGGGTGTTCACTACAACCACGAACATTTATATGCTGTTGCCTACAAGCGGCCAAGGGTTACGGGCGTTGTTACTGTACACTAGAAATACACCTTCCTCAATGTCAAGGCACCTCCGTTAGAACACCGTTCCATCGCTTTCAATTTCAATAGGTGGTCCACCAGTTTGTGGTCGCATTTCTTTGGCAATCTCACGCCCACCTTTCCACGTTGCTCCTTCCAGCACCTGCGCGAGCGTGAGCTGTTCAGTCGTCAGGCCCAATGTTTCACGAATGGCCTCTGCAATTCGGTCACTAAAACAATTGTGAGAACCTTGTCGTATGTTTCGTAATGCTTACAGCTCGATTACGGTCATAGCACGCCACTCCACAATTGCTGGATGCGACGGCGCAACCTTGGGTAACCCAGACTTGGGGTCAATGGGAAGCATGCCAGCTTTGAGAGTTAAAACACCAAGGTCAACGAGTAGACCCCCTGCATTGAGAAATTGAGCTGCTTGTCAGCAATCACTGTCATTGAACCTACCGTTGCGATATTCAGGAAGACCAGTAAGATCTTCGAGACCATCAATTTTCCATTTCGCAACCTTTTGAAGGGCCTCAACAATGCTGTAAGTCAACCAGCTGGTAAGTTTGTGAAAGGCGACAAGGTCATCGCCCTCTGACTGATCGGGCGTCGAAAGCACAGTACAATGCCAGACATCGCCAAGAGGTTTACCAGCCAGTTGTATCCTGGACGGCCAAATCGGATTCAAACCCTCGATAAGGGTGTGCCATAATGCGGAAATCGAAACCACCCGTTTGCCCTCTTCATTGATCCTGGACCCCGATTCCAAAAAATCTAGACTATATGAGGGGACTAATTGAATGCTGAAAAAGGGAGATAGACCTATCATATTTCCCGGGCGTCCTTCGTCACCAAAGAATCTAGGGCTGGCTTTGAGAGCAGTACTCAACCCTGTTAATAGTGAAGTGCGTCCTTTCAAACCGACCATTGGGTTGGACTCGTTAACTTGCATGGCCTCCGCTATCCGTTCAACTGTGACTTCCGCCAAACCAGTAGCTGCCCAAATTACAGCAGTTTGTAAATGTGTAACGAACCATGAAAAAGAATGTTATTACCATCTACTCTGAATGGCTGGTTAGGATCACTAGAGAAAAGGCCTTGTTCGAACATATGGACGCTCGCAACGCCCAAACCTTCGGAGCGAGAGAACCTGAGTCCCGAAGACTCTTCATAAAAAGACCACTGATTTCCGGCGCCAGCATCAAGAAGAACTGAGACGACGAAGAGATCGATGACTCTTTTGACATCTTCCCTAGGATCCGTGTGCAACTCTTTGGCATGCCATTTATCGATCAGGGGCAGAACGCGTTCAACTCCAGCATCGAGATGTCTCCAACGGCCATGTGGGTCAATCTACGAATTCTGCGGCTCGAAATCGTGCGATGACAGTAAATATGAATGACGAACGGAACTGAAGTTCGATCCATAATCTCGCTGTTGAATGTGAAGCCTAGGTCAGGGCTACGCTGCATCTCCTGCAAGTTGGGTACCTTCATAATCTCTGTGCAGAACTTGGTGACGTCTGCCTCCTTCTCTGGGTGATAGTCGAAATATTGCAATTTGCTCTGTTTTGCAAGTTCATAGACACGACCGCAGCGTTCGCGGATCGCGGGCAGGGTGCGAAGATATTCAGCTTTCTGCTCTAACGGAACGATTCCTGCGATATTCATGGTAAGAGGGTATAATGATAGTGAAGTGCAGAAGCCAAGTTCCGAGTTGGAACGCTTAAAAAGGTGACATCTAGGGAGATAAGATAACGCTGATGATGGATGGAGGATATGGTTGATGGCGCGGTTCACGCATGACCAGCCGGGTCGATACTACATACACATCGGTCGAGAATCCGGGTATGCTACGTTATGTCTAATTTCTACCTACGGTCCATTTAGAAAGGAACATTGTAAGGCACCTTGTACCCAGAACCATAGGTTGGCCGAGGCATCTCAGGACCAGCATAGAATGACTCAGAGCCACGATCATCTACACTCTCGAAAGTTGGGAGAACCTTGATATCGGATGCTCCAAGACCCTTTTCTTCATCGTGTGAGAAAATTTCAGGCGCAAAATTTGATGATGCCAGAGCCTCCTCAGCGTGCACTGAGAAGTCAAGGTCAAGAAAGAACTGAGAGGGATCAAAGTGAGATACACACAATACTCGGCCAGTCCTTTTCCAAAGTTGAGTCGACATATCACACCAAGGACAATACTTGCAATTATGAGAATGAGCGAAGCAACAGTGAAGACCCCAAGATAAGGCCATTGTATGAAGGTCCTGCAGACAGCATCTCTTCAAACATTACGCGAAGGAGAAGAGAAAAAGAGAACGAACCAGCGGTAGACAATAGAATAGAACATTACTGACCAGCCTGTGAGTAGCAAGAATGCCACCCCGAGGAAAATGAGCATCGTGGCCCTCATTTCTTGTCGAATAGAGTACCAGCCCTTAGGATATTGATATTAAGATAACTCAGTTACGAGTGATCTCAGAATACAATACCATTGCAATCCATGGTAGAAGCAGCTGGGGATGATTATAAGAATTAGACATCATAGAGTCTGGATTGTACATACTATGGTTGTGGCAGTAAAAAGGCCCTTGTAGAGAATGGTATGCGCTGAAATTTCTGCGATGTACGTGTTCACGAGGACGTCAATCCAAAGACCACCAGCCGCCACCAGAAAGAAACATTCGAGCTGAAGACAGGCCAATACGGCCATGAAAAACTATATGTATTTGAGTATGGCGCTGGGTAATGGTGACTAGACCTACTTTGTTGATTCTGTTAATGTGCTTGGGAGCACCGACACGTTTCAGAGATTGTGAGCTGTAATTCTGTAGGGAGGACTCTGGTTACTTGTGGCAAAAAAGAGGTGAATAAATTGACGCACACGAAGGAGGTGAAGCGAAAGATAGCACGCAATCATGAGCGCTGTGACGTTCAAAATGAGATCGGGGACCTATTGCGGCAATTTTAATTATTTTCCAGAGCGTGTTGAGACAGATAACTACCTCATAAGAAACTCGTAAGCTGAAGTATGACGGGAAGAAGTCGAAAGAACAAGGTGTGCCAACTCCAGAGATGATTTCCTTGTATCGGGCTTCAATGACAGTTGTTCGCCGTATAGCATACGCCGACCATGCTGTTATCAGACTACGCGTTATCAGAACCGCGAGACTGAGAAGTATATAAGTGCTTCAGATGGGGGAGAATCAAATTCGGCATATACATACGTGTGAGGCACAGAATCGGACATTATCGCAAGAATAGAGATCCCAAAAAGCCAGAATTGCAACAAGACAAAGGTCAGATCTTCACGTTTTGAGTTGTGCATACTGTAGGCCTTTATCATCAGAGAAAAACCCCTTGTAAAAGCCAGCGTTATTACGCACATTTGATTGAAATATACCAGAGTCTGTGTGCACTGCTGGTCAAGAAAGATCGACTGAGATCCGGACGAGATAACGAGGCCAGTGATATCGTCCGTGCCTGAGGTGTCGCGAACAGGAGAGATGGCAAAATGGCCACTGAAGGCATTCAAAGTCTGGAAATGTACTACTGTCGCAGTTATTGTGTGGTGGTGGTAGCGTTTTAACATACCGTAGCTTGATGCTGGGGATTCTGAGGATAAATTGGAATCAGAGAAATTATCTACTACCAATACAGCATGCTTTTACCAGTGGGTGGTGCTCATCAACGGTCGAACGAAAGATCTCAAAACAAGGGTATGGCTTCTGACCATGCGGAATATTGTTGCACATGAAAAGTGTATAGTCTCCTGAGGACCCCTCGCGGTAGGTGAAGTTTTTTGAGGGAATCCCAGCGTGGGTGGTAATAGATGAAAGGAAAGCGTCGTATTCAGCATCAATGGAAAACAGAAAGGATTGAATGATGCCTTGGGCAAAGCAATGAACGAAACTGAAGATGAAAAAAGCAGTTGTAATTCGGTTTAAAGTGATTCGAGAGTACTACGCAACGATGGAAGTTAGCGAAACCAAATGGATGGTGGTGGGCCACTTGCTCACCAACGAACTGAGATTCCCCTGGAACAAAGAGAAGGGAGTCATTGCTGGTACTAGAAATGAGAAAACAAAAAAAAATAGATAGCCCTAGCACTGCTGGACGGTCAACTTGAAGTAACAAAGCTCGCTGAGCACAGAAGGGAAGAACCAAGAAACAGAATGACAGGGCAAGTTGAAGTTTCTTAATATCATGATCAGAAACCTGCCAATTTTATCTTGACACTCCTCCGAATCCATGAAGAATGGACAGTTGGTAAGTAAGGAAGTACTGAACGTTGAACGTTGACAACCAAAGCTTGTATTTGATGCCATCATTAAATTTCTGCGGCCATGCGACCAATACCACGATTGCCATTCAAGTATGTCACTGTCCCTCTTCGACGTACCTTTCGGTCGTCTGCAAGTCTTCGAAACGATGGTCTATCTCGTTCAATCAACCAGGAAAATCAAGATATAAATGCCATGGATAGGCTTTTGAAGGTCGTCAGTAAGTGTCCCGTCTCGGTTCGTTCTCCTCGTTTCAAGAGTTCCGATTGAGATGACCTGCAGCGGCACAATCTAATCCTGCATATCACAAGTATGCCACCAAGTTCTTTTGTTCTACGCAGAAGTTCACCGTCTACCTGACAACCCTTTTATCTAGAATCATGCCGATGAGAACGCCTATACTCTGGTCTGAGGCTCTTCTCAATGCCTCTATAGCTCCTGGCCAGTCTCCAGACCCCACACAGGTTGTACACGATCCACTGGTCCCTAGAAACATGTATGACTCTTACACGGAACTCATCCTTCCTTTTGGTTCATCTGCCGAACGCAAAGAGGATTATATAAATGCATCTGGAGGTATCCGGATGGGCAAGTAAGTTGTCAGATTCCTAGTTCATGGTCGTCAGTGATCAACTCATCCTCTTCAAGACTTATGGAGCATCTCGACTCATTAGCTGGGTCTATCGCATATAAACATATGTTGGGCCCAGGTGTTGAGACCCTTGGGCGCATTCAGGAGCACGGCTTTTACATCGTTACAGCCTCGGTCGACCGGTTTGTGACTTATGTGGAAGGCTCTTGTCTCGAATCCTCAGATTTCTTATAGACTCGACATGTTGGCCCCTCTCAACCCGTCTCGAGACCTTCGCCTCAGCGGACAAGTTATCCATGTCGGTAAAAGCTCCATGGAAGTCGCAGTCAAAATGGAAACTATTGGGTCGAGCCAACCTGACGAAACCGTCCTTTTAGGTAATGCACCCACCTCTCTAATTGTTGCTAAGGAGAAGTAGACTCAGCGTTTCCATACCAGGTCGCTTTTCGATGGTGTGCCGAGATGCCTATACTCATCAAGCACACCAAGTCAACCCCCTCAGTATCTCAACTCCGGAAGAGCGTAGTCTTGATGCGATTGGAGCACGTATGTTCGCACCTCTGAGTCCACAGTTACCCTCTGACCTGTGCGTAGATATGAAAAAGCGGCGCCAGTCAGGGGCCTTACGATCGCTGTCTCGTGTTCCTCCTAGCTCAACTGAAGCGAGTGCTCTTCATGACTTTTATCTTCAGTACGGCCAGGAAAATCCAACAGAAGATGCTTCCGGTGAAAGAATATGGATGGGTGATACCAGATTAGAAAAGTGCATGCTAATGTTCCCCCAAGAACGGAAGTAAGTACTTGAAGCATTCTCAATTGCTCGAATCTTCATCATTGATCATTGATTATAGCGTCCACCAGAAAATTTTTGGTGGATATTTGATGCGGCTTGCATACGAGGTAAGCCGACCAAAATACCGTCCGCAATACTCTTCCCAATGATCCATGATCTAAGCTTGGTTTTGTGAATGCAAGCTTGCTGGCCCGTGGACATCTCCGTTTTTTGTCGCTTGACGGAATATCCTTTGCTCGCCCGGTTCCAATTGGCTCAATTCTGCGCTTGACGTCTCTTATCCTTCACACAAATACTCCATCGGGACCTCAGTATCCACAGCTAATTGTATGATTCCCGTTACGTACCTCCTCCAGAATGCTGCTCACGCGCAGTTTTAGCATGTTGGCGTGAAAGCAAATGTTGTGGATGTAAAGACAGGTTCTGAGCAAACGACAAATGATTTCCGATTGACATGGTGCAGGGACGAAGGTGATCATGAAGGGATACCACGGAAGGTTGTCCCAAAAACTTATAGAGGTAAGAAAGAATTGCGAAATTTTTCGTTTTCCATCTTGACACATACTCTGCAGAGGCTATGTTATGGTTGGAAGGTAGCCGAGCGTTGGAGTTGGGCGCAGAGATTCGAGGTCTGCGACAGAAGTAATTTAATCGTATTTATCGACCATAATTATGCCATAATTTCGTATTTCTATGTCGGACAGTAACAGTTAGTTCCCAACAACGATCATTGTCATGGGCAATGATGAATCAATGACTGCTGTCGATTTCGACACTCACGACCAGTTGGCTCCTGTTGGATACTAAGCCGGAGCTTGGAAATCGTTCTATTGGATCCGTCTCGCTTTCGCGTAAATCCTCTTCGCAAGACGTTCATATGCAGATCCACTAGTGTTTTTTTACGCGCCATTTGCAATAACTCAGAATGCCTCTTCGCTTGATCCGCACAAAAGTCCCTCGCGTCAATAGCCAAGATGTCCTACAGCTAGCTACAGCAGCGACTGCTCTGACAAAAGAGCTGTCAAACATGTCGTTCTTCCCTCCAGCAACTGCTGCCGTGTCGATTGTCCTGCTCATTCTACAGACGGTTCAGGTAAGATACAGCCTTGAAATGTAATCAGGAGGCATTTATATATGGATATAACGGTTTAAAGGGTGTACAGGTCAATTCGAGCTCTTCCTCTCAGACGCAACACTCACTACTAGTTTTCACAGAACAACAAAGAGGCGTGTTTTCGGTCGGCGACTCCATATTCGCTTTTTTGAGTGCATCGACTGACTATTTTTGTAAGATTGGTACGACGCTGTGCGCGAATACTCTTAGATATCAATGAACAAATGGAGGGCAGATGGGAGACAGCTCCTCCCACTCTTCTCAGGAATCTCGAGAAATTTCAACAGTACGTCGCAATCTTTCTGCGCTTTCTTTCAACTTCTCACGTCGTCCTGGATGAAGCACCTTGTATTCAATTAACGAATTTATGAAATCATTGACAGATGCACCCTGGTCGCATCGCTTCATGAAGAAAACGAGCATTGACAACGCCATAGTTGATTATACTGGACAACTTGATGATGCAGCACAGTCGTTCCAGGTTTGTTTTCTCTCGCGTTTCTTTTTGCATTTTCACTGTGTTCTTGTCAACCTTACACAGATAGCGGCTCTCATTGACATTCATTATGCTGTATCCCAGCGCTCAAGAGAGCAAAACAAGGCAATAACAAATGCAGAACCATCACTGGCATCACCTCCACCGCCATATCGAAACTCTGGGACCTCAATTGTCTCCAACGATGATTTCATATCCTCTATCTCGGACAGCCGATCCGACTCCTTGGTTTTCGTTGAATCCCCTGTTGAAATGCAAAGCACAGCTTCAATATTATCTGACATCACAGACGAGCTTGTTGGAGAGCCCGAGGAAGAATATGAAATGATCTCTGATGATGTCCTTGATGCTCGTGGGGTAAATTCTCAGTATAATAAAGTCTCGAGGAGAACTGAAGTGTTCTAGTTTCGTCGGTACCATCAATCTGAGGTTCGTTTGAAAGGCAGGACCAATCTCAAGGGTGGCTGGTGGGGAGGCGCTAGTCCTGTCGAAGTGGAAGGCCAATCTGCTCTTATCAAAAGATATGAAGGTCCGGCTGAGCAAGGTCTCATGGTTAGTTCAACGGAAACGCTGAGCCTCCTTGAACCGGGGTTGACTAACCTGTATCCAGGCATGGGTGAACGATGTAAAGTTGCTCCAGAATGTCTTGTAGGGGTCACGATCGAATGTCATGTTTTATCCAGCTGATCATGCAATAGTCATCCAAATCTACCCCAGATGGTAGGCCTGTCTGAAGGGGGCGCTCCGACGCCATTCATTCTCTTGTCCCATGGTAAATTGTTTGACAACTCCTCTGATCAGCCTCGCATACTCACGTCTGGCCTTAGTGCAAACACGGACCCCGCAGGCGCTGCTGATTGACACGCTAGGTCACAACGGTCTAGCAGCCTGTGCTAATTTGATATTACACTTCGTACGTTACGCTCTCCCTTGGTTCTTGAAAATCCCATAACTTTTGGCTTAGTATCAGGATGTTGTGGTTAGCTTATTCTTTTGACTGTCGCTGGGGCCTGACCTCATTTCGCGCCCTACAAGGATGCGGCCCTGTATATCCAACGTCAAAGAGGATTGGACACTGGAGGCCTGCAAGACTTTCTAGCAGTGAGCATACTCTTAAGAAAGCACACACAGTTTATCTGATGTGGTACGTTGTAGGGCGCATCCTTTAGGGTGGATGGCTCAAAAACTATTATTATGGGATTACCTCTACCAAGGAGTGGTCATTGGGTGACTGTGAGGAACTACGGACTGACGGAAAGCCTTAAAATGACCATCATGAGTGTATGTTTCCCTTGGTTGCTAAATTTCGAATCCATTTCCATGAAATCCCATGACAGATGCTTCCAAAAGGAGGGACCATACAGTACAAACGTGATGATGACATCGAGAATGGAGACACCAGTCGTCGTATCAGCCACCTTGTAACACTGACAAGGGGTCTTCTGCCTGCAGATGATGCTCCAATCACTCTCTCGTCAAGAGTTCGCTCTTTCATTAACAGTGACCACGAAGAAGACGAGGAAGACAGCTTCTACAGGATGCCTAAGACTCCGAAGCTTAGCCTGCGCCAGCTACGACTTTCGAACATCAATGCTGATGCGCATAATCATACGTGGAACGAAAACGGGGGCATACCTCCACACAAATTCTGTGTTGGCGATATCGGGTACATACCTGAGGAGGGGAAAAATTTCAGTGACTTTGTTATTCTAGGAAACGTGCTCAAGGAGGGTCTTGTGAAGTTCAAACTCAGAGAGCATGCTTATGGAACACAATGGTCTTGGAAGGACGTACCTATTCGACGTGCTCCCTTGGAGCCTTTTTCCTTGTCTGAACATGCAACTGGGTGAGGCAACTGAATCTGTTTTTCCCTCTGCATCGGCAATCTAATTATAACTCGTGGTTTTTTAGTTGGTCAATGGTTGTGCTGCCATTTGCCAAAGTCGATTGTCAGATTACCCATTCAACCTTTCTTGAAAGTGTTGCTGATGCATGGCACTTCCTGCTGCAACATGGCAAGGCCATTGCTATGAAGCATAAAGTTAAGCCAGAGGAACTAATTCTCAGTCAGTTGCAACCACTTCGTTTAATATCTGCTTATAAGCTGATTTCCACCCACTTAGTCACACATGCCGGCACTGATCAGGACTTTTCCATTCACGACTTTGATAGTCAGCCACCACTTGCCCGGCGGCCTAATCAGGTTTTTGTTCGACAACCTTCACATATTCCTCGACCCTTTGGTTTCAGTGGCATACAACAAATGAACCCTGTATTTCCGACAAATCAACCAGCTATCATGTACCTCATTACATCGTCAAAGCCAGGCTTCGCGCCATACTGGTCACATCACCCGGTTATTGTCTCTGGTGGTGCAGCACGTCCTGTCTTAAATCGTGGTTGGGTGCACAGAATTGGATGGTAAACTTCCAAAAATTGATCCATGAAAAATTATTAACCTTGAATCCATTTTAAGGCAAACTGGATTTATCAATTGGATCCAGCTTCATCAAGAAGATTTTATTGAATAAGTCTGAAAGGCGTCCAAAACCCCTATACATAATGGTTTACAACACATAGGTTACTTAGTGGATTTCCGATTAATCTAAAGCCTAATGTTTGGATATATTCCGTTCTCACATCGAGTCCTCAGTTCGTTCTGATATCTGATAAATAGACGCTTACTACGGACATCGACCTTGGCTCACTGCATCATCCCCAAACTGAGCTACATATCTCGATTGTCGATCCCGCCACACCTCTGGCGCGACTCCTGATCCAGACTTTGTTTTGCTCCTGTGTCACTACAAACAATGACTCAGGTCATGCAGCGCCGTCCTACAACCACAAGTTGAATTGGAAGACTTAGGATTGCAGTTTGGTGCAATTTCTGTATATGAGACTGCTCGCAAAACATCCAAGGATTTCATCGTCGTTCATCGGCACTCCTGGAATTTCACGCTGATCATGATCTTGTTTAGACGCAAGAAGTTGTTTCGAGAGGAAAGACTCCTTCTAACTAATTTATCGTGTAATATATTAATACGCTGGGGAAGGTGTTCCTTTTCATGCTCCAACTCTACGGATTCAAATCGCGAGGCGCATGTGGATGTGATGTGATAACGTGCAATGCGGTGCGGGATACTCTCATCCACCAAAAATACAACCCACCCCTCTCTCAACCATAAAATAATTTACAACTCATCGTGGTCGTGGAGAGGCTCTTCCTCAGATCCAGCTGATCCGCCAGAGTAGAGTTTGCTGGTGATGGGGTTGACTACACTTTGGACCTCTGTACAAAGTGAAATCAGTCATGCGACAAGACAAAAAGAAACCAATCAGGACACGAACCAGCCAGCTTCTCTTCGAGATCCTCAACGGAAGCACTTTGACCGTTCTCGTCGATCCAGTCAGTGGTCTCCTTGACAGCGGCAAGAATAGTCTTCTTGTCATCATCGCTGACTTTGCCACCGAGACCCTCCTGGTCACCAAGTTGGGTCTTGAGGCCGTAGACAAAGGATGAGAGGGAGTTGAGAGCCTCGATGCGCTTGCGCTGAGCCTCGTCCTCCTCTGCGAATTTCTCTGCATCGGCAACCATACGGTCAATCTCCTCCTGGCTGAGACGACCCTTCTCGTTGGTGATGGTGATGCTCTCGGCCTTGCCAGTGCCCTTGTCAGCGGCGCCAACTTTCATGATACCGTTGGCGTCAATCTCGAAGGTGACCTCGATTTGAGGAACACCGCGGGGCGAGGGAGGAATACCAGAGAGCTCGAACTTGCCGAGAAGGTTGTTGTCCTTGGTGAGGGAACGTTCACCTTCGAAGACCTGAATCAAAACGGTGGGTTGGTTGTCAGCGGCAGTCGAGAAGCTGATCAAATTGTGTCAACATCGCGGCAAAAGAGTGAAAATTTGAAACAAACATTTGGCTCTTCTTGGTAGGGATAACAGTGTTGCGGGGGATAAGTTTGGTGAAGACACCACCGGTGGTCTCGATACCGAGCGTAAGGGGGCAAACATCCACAAGGACGACATCAGCAGTTCCCTCATCTCCGGAAAGAATGGCACCCTGGACGGCAGCACCATAGGCAACGGCCTCGTCAGGATTAATTCCCTTGGAAGGCTCCTTGCCGTTGAAGAACTCCTTGAGGAGCTGTTGCACCTTAGGGATACGAGTGGAACCACCAACAAGAACGATCTGGGGAGGATATCAACAAATCAAGGTCAACATACCGAAAACGACTACATACCTCGTCGACATCCTCCTTCTTGACGTTCGCATCCTTGAGAACTTGCTCAACAGGCTTCATGGTCTTCCTGAAGAGATCCATGTTGAGCTCCTCGAACTTGGCACGGGTAAGGGTCTCAGAGAAGTCGTTGCCGTCTTCAAAGGACTCGATCTCAAGCCGGGTGCTCTGTTGGGTGGAAAGGATACGTTTGGCCTTCTCAACTTCACGCCTGAGTTTGCTGATAGCACGAAGGTTCTTGCTGACGTCGGTATCGGTCTTCTTCTTGTACTGTTTGATCATGTATTCCATGACACGTTGATCGAAATCTTCACCACCGAGATGAGTGTCACCAGCGGTAGCCAACACCTCGAAGACACCATCGTCGATAGAAAGGAGGGAAACATCGAAAGTTCCTCCTCCGAGGTCATATACAATAATCTGTGACTCTCCACCCTTCTTGTTGAGACCGTAGGCAATGGCAGCGGCAGTAGGCTCGTTGATAATACGGAGGACAGTGAGACCGGCGATGGTACCAGCATCCTTGGTGGCTTGACGTTGTGCATCATTGAAGTCTGAAAGGCAATTAATTACAGGTGAGTATTTGCGGAAAATGGATGGAAAAATAACGGACAGGCAGGGACGGTAACGACAGCGTGAGTGACCTTGCGGCCAAGGTAGGCCTCAGCGGTTTCCTTCATTTTACCAAGAATCATAGCAGAAATTTCTTCCGCGGTCTGTTTTTTTCGTTACTCAAAGAAGAACGCTTCTAGAAATTGCAATCACTTACGAAATCACGATCTTCCTGTTTGTATTTGACTGTAATTGCGGGTTTGCCGTTCTTCTCGGTGACTTTGAAAGGCCAATGCTTCATATCACGTTTGACTTCGGGATCGCTGACCTTGCGGCCAATGAGACGTTTCGCGTCAAAGACGGTGTTCTCCGGATTTGAAGAGGCGAAGTTCTTGGCGGCGTCACCGACACTGTGAGAGTTCGTCAGAGGAGATGGAAAGTAACAGTCGCCACGTCACTTACAGTCGTTCATCATCAGTGAAAGACGTGTAAGAAGGAGTGATACGATTTCCCTGGTCGTTGACTATGATTTCAACTTGACCCTTTTGTGAGACACTAGATTTAAGTGAGCGAAATAATCTCGTTGAAAGTGAATGAAAAACTCACCCAACACAGGAGTAACTGCATTGGTTGAAGAAATTGTCACCATGATAACAGAGCGGTCAAAGTAAAGAGCACATACGTTGTTCCCAAGTCTATGGAAAGCGATGTCAATGGACAAGATACGAACTGAAAAGAAATGAAAACGTACCAATACCAATAACGGTGCCATAATCCGTTTCCTGAGCCTTTGCAGCCGGTGCAGTGAAAGAGGCAATGGCAGCCAGTGCAATGAATCCTACTGAAAGGGAGGAGAAAAGACGTCTCGTAGTGAAACGAGCCATGATGGTCGGAAGGAGTTTTGGAAGAAAAGAGAAAGTTGAATTCGTGTTTATTTATTCGTTTCTCTTGTGACGTGTCAATAGACGTGGTCAATTCACGTGATGTTTTTCCGCTTTCCGACGTGGCCGATCAACTGATCACATAGCCTTCAAGTCATAAAACGTGTTTCAACCATAATGATTGGAAATTTCGGACCATCCAGCATTGTGCACCATTCAATATCAAGCAGACATATCCTGAGGACTAGTCATATTTAACAACCCTCTTCCAAATCCTGTGGCCACAGCAGTAAAACCGCCTTCCTGGACCTCGGAAAGAAACAGGTCGTGCTGATCCGCTAGGCGCTCGTTGTTTTTCCGAATCTCCCGAATAACACTATGTTCGCGTGCACAGTTTGGACATTCCGTCTCGTTATCCGCCAGACAGCTTGTGAATTTGGTCTTAGAGATGGATGGATGAGGATGTAGAGTTCACATACCGTTGGTGGTAGCTATGATTGCACATAAAGTGCACACTGGGAAGGTCAAGTTGTCCTTGACAAGCGGAGCACCTTGTAACGTGGAAGACGCGAGGGTGCTCGGGATCTGAGAGGTCCTCAATTTGCTTCAATTTTGCTGCCGTTTCAAGACGATACGAATTGATAAGCTCATTATCCTGAAACGGAATTGTCACTCAGTACAAAGCAAGATGTCTGAGGGAACTCACGTTTTGAATCTCTGTCCTTGAATCCCGTATTCTTGCCATAAGCCACTCCTTGACCAGACCAACGCTTGCTACTCCGTTGCGACTGAGCACCTGCACAACTCCTAATGGTGGTAGAATATTATGATCATTGATGTACTCCAGCACTCGTCTGACGTCATCGCGATGTCGATCTAATAACTGTGGTGTCGAAGTCAAAAACCTCAGTACGAGGGGGTATAAATGTGGATGATTAGGTCCGTAATGATCAAGGTGGTTTACAACACGTGCAGAAGCCTCCGTGTTGGTGCCCTCCTGGTTCTGGTCCATCCAGAACCGAAGGACGTCCTCATACATCCCCATCTTCTCCCAGAGTAAGACCAGACCGTCTGTATACCCGTGGCTAGAACATAGAATCAGGGCATGGGTCGGGTCATACGGCAGGTCAAGGCTATTCAGGAGGGCCATGGCTTTGTTACGCATTGTAGCTTCATTTAGCGCCGTCCCAGTATAATTTTTTGGAGGGAGTGTAAGGTAAAGTTCAAGAAGAGTGTTCCACACAGCGACTTGGTCGAGCATGTCAGCTTCCACGTCTAGAGGAGGTTCCAGAGCTGCAGTAGAAGGTGAACTTTGATTATCCACACTTTGACCCCATCTTCTAAGAGCGACCGTCTCCAAGAAAATGAGAAATTGCTCCATGTTGTCAACGAAGTGCGCAAAATATATTCGGGGTGACAAACGTTTTACAGGGGGCGTGCTTTCCGGCTGAGGTGGCACGGTGACAGGCGGCGTTTGTGGTGGAGGGGTAGCTATGTGTGGCGGCTCGTGTAAGGATTCATGCCGAGAGTGTGAATCAGGCTGTACGGTGGCCACCGACGGTGTAGGAGGTGTTGCTGTATCGGTTGGCAGAGTGGCAGATACAACGGCAGAATTACGATTGAGAGCCAAATACGATAAGTAGGATGGTGCTGCATTGGGCCGCGGAGAGAGTACAACTGGACCGTCGGAATCTATTGCGAGGGGTCCTGAATTAGTACATAGATCAATCAGAAGTTTTGTCGTTTCTTCTGGCATGTTCTCCAGTAATGCGCGACCGTATCGTGCAAGATTGCTTTCTGCCTATAGCGACCTGAGTTCTTTAAACAAACACGAGGACAGGACAGAGCTTACTGCGTCAAGTCCAAGTCTCCTCAGATATTGTAATGCGTTACTGTAATTGCCAGCATCTTCGATTTGTATTCTCAGATAGTCTTCATGTCGCTGATACTTCTTCGCCAAGTAAGACGCATGTTCAAAATATCCTGCCTGTCGACAAACACGAATGGCAGTTTCCAGATCAAATGGCAACTCCTCGCCGTTATCGCCATCACGTTTTGACTCGGTTTTGATGAAACTATCAAGACGGGTTACATCCTTGAGTTTGGTGTAGGTATTGAGGAGAAGAGTGGTGTGATCGGAGTTCGCAAGACCGAGAGAATGGAGTTCTTGCAGGTAGGTTACGAGATTGTGGATGCGTTGGGCGTCGAGGAACTATGCACACTAATGAGCAGGGGTCACCGACTTTGCAAAGTATGGTACCTTGCGAATGACATAACTGGGTTGAAGGTATCCTATTGTTTGAACGAAATGCTGCATTGCGTTGTCGTATTCTCCTTTCTGATATAAATGATCGCCATATTGTCGATGAATGTCTGCCACACTTGATTGGTCAAGTTGTTGGGTCTTGGCCAGACTGAGAGCAAGACTGTACAGCGATTTGCGGTAAAGATGGTCGAGCTTTACTGCTGTCGACTTTTCTTGAAGGCAATATAGCTGCGACAAGTTCAGACACAAAAAAAGATTCACAAAGGAGGATAGAACTTACATTTCCATCGCTCGTTAAGACGTAGATTTGCCCCCATTGCGATATTATCCCGCGAACATCATGCGCGAACGTTCCCGAGTATGCGACATACTTGTTCTCAGGCTCAAATATCGTGACTTTGATAATATCGTCGTCACTATGATTGGGGTTTTTGGCAGCGAAATTCCGTATTGTCGCCGATGGAGACGTTACGCTAGCAATGAAGGGCGGAGAAACGATGACTAGATAGTTAAGGTGAGAGTATATGGAAGACTTGTGTCCTGAAGTTGGGCTTGAGTCAATACGAATCGCAACAGTGCCTGGCGTTACCTTCGTACGCGTAGCAAGCGCCACGGCCTTCTGTTCCACAGATATAGATCGCTTCGTCCCGCGCAATGGTGATATTTTGTGATTTCCAATCCATTGTCGCACACCCAAGCCCACAGCCAATCTCATCAACGACAGAAGGAGAGCCGCCGCTGTTCTTCCCTGTTACTTGATAAGAAAGGACACGGTTAATTGTCCCGATAAATAGAAAGTAATTCGGATTGTCTGGTGTTGCTTCTTTAAATCCAAGCCCGGTTATTGGCTCGTTGGCTGGGTCGTTAATAGTTCGCGGTTTAGGAAGAGAGGTCAGAGAGTTTGAGGAAGCAAGGGCTTGGTCAATGTGTCGGTAAAGAAGGACGGTGCCATCCCCAAAGCCAATGGCCAGATGTGCTAGAGAGGCAGAGAGGGCAACGGTAGATACCTAAACATCGAAAATCAGGGATAGTTAACAAAGGGGAGACCATCGACGCACAGGGTGTGGGCGGTTGCCCAATGACAACTTGATAAAACGAAGTAGGACCGGTGCTTTTGTTTTCTTGTCGCGATTGAGAATGTCCCAGATCTTTAACAGGGGAGAACGTATTCCATCTTCTTCCTGTACATGCATTAAAGAGCAGTTGACAGGCGACATTAGCACATACCCCAAGAGTGACCAGAATGCCCTTGTGTTCAGCCATGTGTGTCACTCGTCCTCCGACGTGTGCGACCCAGCTCGAAATTGATTCAAATTCGCGGTTTAATATGTGTACACTACCATGTATGTCCGCGACAAGAGCACCGACCGAAGACGAAGTTAGGGTCGAGAGTTCGGGGGTTGCCTAAAGGAAATCTTAGTATAATTTCGAAAATCGCGTTAGATATGCATACTTTGAAGATATCTGGAGCACTCGATAGGTCGTGAACATCCTTCACTGGGACAACGTCAAAGAATGGATAGTGTCTCCACTGTACAAAAAGCTGAGTACAGGATAGAGTTATAATAATAAGAGATTCATACTCACAGCTGGTGCCGAGCCAGCTCCAGCAGTTGCAGACGCCGTTGCCACTGCTAAGCTCGACATTGAGGAGGATATTGTAATTTGTGAGTAGACATTAAGACACTCATATCATCCCTATTCCACAAATGGAAATGCTTTCACACGATACCTGGCCATCAAGAGCAAAAACGGTCTTGCCCGACGACCACCACAACCACCAGTCTCAACCAAGTTGTAGGTTTTCACGCTTGTATCTCTTTCGATCTTGTGTCTCAAACTGGACCGTTTTTAGACAAAAAAAAGCATGTCTTTCCTTGGACTCCGCAAGTGGCCCACGCCCGCAAGTTTTCTTCATCTACTTTCAGAGCAAACTCTTATATGTCCAAAACAGATTTTCAAGCCTTTGTGGCCCTTCTTCGCCGCAGGTTCCATTACTCTTTATCTCGTTAACAAGGCACAGGACGCGGGTGTGAGATGTACGTGTCTTTATTTGGTTGCATTACCATGGAAGACTAATTTTCACGACTGTGCAGCTGAGGAATGGCGCAAAGATCCTCGTAATCCCTACGCAGCTCAAATTGCCAGAGAGTCCCTTCATTAGAGCCCATCGATAGCACAGCGGTGACATATGTCGAACCAATAGAAGGAGTTCAATCAGATTTGTGACCGGCTTTTGAGAACGAGTATGTATCATGGCAAATGGTATTATTCATTGTTGGGCCGGTCATTAGAGCCTTTCAACATCGCTCCTGGGATGACTTCTCCGCCCAAAAATTCGACCCATCTCCACCTCCAAGAATTCTGACCTTTTATAAAGATGATACAGTAACAGCTTGGAGTGAGTGCAACAAATACGCCTATGTAATAACAAACACAAGATGCTATGTTGATTCGCCGTTTCTATGTCTTCTTTCTTGGTGGAGGTTCTGTGGGAGGAACACCCCATTCAGGCAGGCCTTCGGGTCGTGCAATTCTCTTTGGTTCCCAGTCTTCATCTGCTGCAGCATTAAGGCGCTAGTGAATCCGAAATGAACATTATGCACGTTTAAACACGATTGTCACTCACGAAATATTCTTCGCGAATGTCAAACTTTTTCCTGTTCTTGTTTAGATTGAGTTCTTGTTCCTTCGACAGCTACCCAAAACATGTCACTCCTCCTGACTTTCACCATAACGGAGGAAAGAAACGGGCTCACCTGCTTAACCTTCTGGTCGTGAAGGTCGTATCGCGTCTGGGTAAAGGTACTGAGGCCATACGAGGCCGCAACAATAATCAAAACGAACGGTACTCCAAAGAGAGCAGGGTATTTTTTAACTGTCTTGTTCAATTGTGATTGGGTGTTCTTCCATGGCTTTGAAGTGAAAACAGCCATGGCGCTGAACGGCGCCGTAATAATGACAAGCACCACTCCAGGACCTTGACCTCGTTGTCAAAGGTAAAGGCACCGCAGGTTGATCCGTCAAGTGCAAGTTCGGATTTGTCGGAATGTCGGCACAACTCGATATTTTTTATAGTCTATCGATCATTCCTCTCTTAAACTTCCAACTCCCATCTCAGTGCTTAAATCCTACTTGTGCAGCGCCTAACAGGTCTACTCAAGTTTATCGCTAGTTGCTAACATGACCGGTGAGCTCAGACAAATATTATCTTACTTTATCTAGATCTTTACCCTCCAGTGACGGTTGTCCTTGGTTCACAATGGGGTGACGAGGGCAAAGGCAAGCTGGTCGATATTTTGTCAGCTGACATCGATGTTTGTGCGCGGTGCGCGGGCGGAAACAACGCGGGGCATACTATCGTCGTCCCTGTCGGTCCAGAGAAAGTCAAAAAAACCTTTGCTTTCCATTTACTTCCCAGTGGTCAGTAGTCCCTCCAAATATATGTCCTATCGGTTCACTCTTTGAATAGGACTTGTCAATGAAAAATGCACCGGTCTCCTTGGCTCTGGCGTCGTTGTTCATGTCCCTTCGTTTTTTGAAGAATTAGAAGCTCTGGAGCGTGAAGGTAACGCTCTTCGTCTACTAAATATGGGATGTATCTAACCGGTTCTATATCAAGGTCTCCAGTGCACTGGTCGCCTCTTTGTCTCCGATCGCGCCCATCTCGTCTTTGATTTCCATCAGATCGTTGATGGACTGAAAGAAGTTGAGTTGGGTGGCTCATCCATTGGTACTACTAAGAGGGGCATTGGCCCAGCGTACTCTGGGAAAGCTTCGCGTTCTGGCTTGCGTGTGCATCATCTCTATGACCCCGCTTTCCCGGAAAAATTCCGGAAGCTCGTCGAGGGACGTTTTAAGCGTTATGGGCACTTCGAGTATGATACTGAAGGTGAAATTCTGAGGTACCAAGCTCTTGCGGAGCGTCTGCGTCCGTACGTGATCGACAGCCTTACGTTCATCCACAAAGCCCTTGCGGATAATAGAAAGGTCCTTGTGGAGGGTGCGAATGCCTTGATGCTGGATCTCGACTTTGGAACGTATCCTTTTGTCACTTCATCGTCGACCACTATTGGTGGTGTATGCACGGGTCTGGGTATCCCACCAAAGGAAATCGGAAAGACGATCGGTGTCGTTAAAGCTTACACTACGCGTGTTGGTGGTGGACCTTTCCCTACAGAGCAGCTGAACGTGCGTCATACTACTTCTGGATGTGTCTGCTGAGAAATAACCAGGATATCAGAGTGTCGGCGAACATCTTCAGGAGGTGGGCAGAGAGTTTGGTGTCACAACGGGTCGCAGGCGTCGCTGCGGTTGGCTTGACCTTGTTGTGCTCAAGCACTCCACCCTTGTCAACGGCTATGATAGCTTCAATCTCACCAAACTTGATATTCTCGACTCATTGAGTGAAATCAAGGTTGGCGTCAAATATCTGGTTGACGGAAAGGAACTTGACGGCTTTCCTGGTTCGTTATCTCCTCTTATTTCAGCTTCGTTTACCGATTAGGATTATTTGCAGCTGATCTTAACCTCCTTGCGAAGGTGGAAGTTGAATATATCACTCTGCCTGGTTGGAACACCCCCATCACGGACATCACTTCATACGACGCGTTGCCAGAGAATTGCAAGAAGTACATCACATTCATTGAACGGACCCTCGGTGTACCAATCGAATGGATTGGAGTTGGGCCTGGCCGCGATAGCATGCTGGTGAAATCCGTATCAGCTTGAATCAAACGGACTGAGAGTAGAAACGGAAATCGATAGAAATGAACGAACTGTGGTGTTGTAGAACTCGTGTGTATTCTTATAGTCTAAATAACCATGCGTTGAACCTCTGGATGTGAGTCGTTCTTACTCAAATGAATCGTAGTAAGCAAGCAAAATCAAGCGAAACCAAACTGAGTATAAACATCTTATCAGATCAACCATTCTCTCACTATCAAGACTGAAATTCTCCACAGCAGTTCACCTACAACATGCCTTTGAACCTTGCAGATCTCGAAGCTGCGATACGAAAAGCCTTTGATGTGACGTTTCTCGAGATTAAAGATCAGTCCAGCGGCTGCGGGGAGAGTTATTCTGTCATAATCGTCAGCGAAGTGAGTTTTCATATGAAATGTCGTCTTGAACGAGGCTCAAATATGCCTGGGGCAGGCCTTTGAAGGCTTAAACACTTTGAAGAAGCATCGTTTGAGTGAGCTGTCTTGATTGTCTTCCACTCCAACTGCCCTAAATGCGTTCAAAGTCAACGAGACATTAAAAGTCGAAATCGCTCAAATGCATGCATTCTCGCAGGTTTGGATACTTATGGAATCAACTTTTACTACCTTCTGACTTTTAGTACTTGTATTCTAGAAAACGTTTACGCCTGCTCAATACGAAGCTCACCTGGCCAAAGGAACAACTTCGTGATCATCTGCATGCCCTATCAGACACTACAATTTACATTGCTTGGATACCATTAAGAATAACTTGTATTTACAGGATACGACGAACATAGAACTAAAGGCCTCTCTTCATAATGATCATGGAGCTCAATTGTTTTCTTTATTGACCGACACACTTCTCGATCTCTGTGAGCGTCTTCGCGGACGTGGCTCGAGGTCCTCGTCGTTCCCGATTCCGCCATCTCGTTGGGACAAGGAGAGAACCTTGGGTTTCCTTGCTCTTGTTTTTCTCGGCGCGCTTTCTGGACCATTTGTGGCGACCACGAGTTTCCGAGGAATAGGGGGGGGAGGAAGTGTCAAGCCAGTCGAACCAGGGTCCAGAAATTGTTTTCGACGATTAGAGGTAGAGACAGATCGCATAGTTTGCTGGTTTGTATGTTGAGCGGGTAGTGGCCCAGAGTTCGCAGATGCACTTCTAAGCCGCCTTTTATACGGAGTAAACTCAGGGGTCTCCCCTTTATAATTGAATTTGTCGAGGAAGATGTCTTGAGGGATCTTATGAGTTATGGTTTGAGGAGAAGACGAAAGTGGACTCGAGATTTGATTGGGGAGAGGAGAAAGAGGTTTCTGCTCGGGAGGAGTTTCAGAAGTAGGGACATAAACTCCAGGGTGAGGTGGTCCAATTGAGAGGGTAATATCAGGATCAGTGTCAGCAAGATCCTGAATTGGGCTGATATGAGACGGTACAGTAGGTTCTTCATCCACGTCAGAACATGCAGCCAGCCTTGAAGAGTCATCCTCAGAAGTGAAAGAAGGAATATCTGGAAACGTCGTCGTCTCATCCAACGGCCTACTGTTTTCGACGGGCGATATTTCGAAACAGGTATCAGGCATCTTGATAAGAGGTATATCATGGTGTTGATTCTGCGGGCTTTGATGTTCATTCGTTTCTTGATTCGGGCTAAAAAGCGACAATGTGGGCAAGTTGAAAAGGGTGGAATCCACACGAATTGCGCTCTCCGCAGCAGTGACAGGATAGATAGCCACAGTAACAGGCTCACTTGAAGCAAGGGGGGTTTGACTACTCAATACGCTCGAAGAGGATTCTTCCTGAGAGTCGCCAGCGCTGAGGATGACTTGAGGTTTAATGGGCGGTGAAATACTAGTCATGATCGGCTTCCCCGAATTGAGCTGTACATTTGGTGCACTAGAAGATGGAGCCAGAGAAGACCTAGACGTGATAGACAAGGAAGGTAAAGAAACAGACTCGGTGATGATATTGACGTGATTAGGATCATACTGCTGCAAGGACACGGAGGAAGAAGCAGTGCAATTCAAAAGCGAAGACAGACTCGGAATTGAAGATCCAAACAAAGATGTACAGTCCAAAGAGGCTGTCGGTGAATCAGGCACGACATTCGGCTGGATTTCAGGAAGGGAGATGGAACTACGTATATTCGTGGCTGGGTTGGCTTTTAGGGAAAGGAATAACGGTGTCCTTTTAGAGCTTGGCCTGATCCTGGGTATCGTCTGGCACATGGATAAGGCAAGTGACACGTCTTCGTTGTTTTGCAACAGAAGGCGTACCGCTGCCAACCGAACTGGTGAGAATGTGACTATGAGTGGAGGAATCTCGCAGGTATGGTAGGGCAAACTTACGCTGTAATAGAAAGTCGCCGTATTGGAGGATATAGTTATCCACTGCGTCTAACAAGGAAAAAATCATTGGCGGGCTGATAGGATGAAGAAATGATGTAGGCGTGATGAGTTCCTGGAACACCAAAGGCAGTACTCGTATTACGAAAGTATTGACTGCATTCTACAAATAGTGGTCAGTCAACTGGAGTAGTCAGAAAGATAAGCTTGCCTCGGTTACGTCTACAAGCTATCAGGTTTTGTTAGTCTCGACTGCGAAGATGTTCAATGATGGCATACGAGTGTCTGAAGGTGCGAATCATTGTTCCCTGGGCAGGAGTACTGGAGGATATTCATTACATTTTTGCAATTTAGCACGAATTCTGCTTGAGAGATGGGTGAAATGCCCTCAAATAGTTGCGAAACGCGTTGCAATTCTGTTGCGATCGCGAGTTTTTCGAACAGAACTCCAGACGACAGAGTCATGAGAAGAGCATCTGAGGCTCTGCGGGGTCTCTCACGTACTTGACAGTTCAACAAAGGTGGAGATCGAGTCTCTTCAGCAGCAAAAAACGAGCTCATGGCATGAGGAAAGGGAGAAAACCAGTGACCCTGTGACCGTCGCGTCGAAGAAACAAACGTTGATGGAGTGATGTGCACACAACGCTTATTTTTCCACTATTTGTTTTCATCACGATGACTCTATTCTCCTCACCGTACCCTCCTTATGATCCAACCGATAAAACCAGGTCTGTTTTCTCAGTATATACCTGATCTTTTTCTGAAAACCCCTCGATAAAGCTTCTCGTAGGTCGTTCTGTCAGGATGAATCATCTCACTAGATCTAAGTGCTAAATCTCCAAGTTATGAAACCGTTGTAAAACGTTGGCCCATCATCATAACTGGAGTAATAGATCAGCTTTATAAAGAGTGTCATATCCTTTCACTGGAGTCTCAAACGGACGATGGCCATGAATCCACGCTAGATCTAGAAGTGAAGCTATCTGAGGGCAAGAACATCATTGAGAAGCTCAGCAAGCTCAAATATCAGATGGGACGAGATCACCCCTTAGAGTGCGTTTTGCGCTCGCTACTATATATTTAAAACGACTAACAGCCCTGTTAGAGCCATCGTAGACGATGGTGGTTCCCTGGTGGATGTGTATAATCAAGAACTAGACCGGCTGGCAGGCCAGAATAAAAATACTTGGTTCACTGCACCTTGGCTATTTGCTGAGTTGGTGAAATTCTTCGCACTGCGGTTGCTAATTGACCTTGTTTTCTTGTAGATGTTATCTGTAAGCTTTCATCGAATCCGATCCCGTCATATCAAACGTTGATCAAGCCCGTACTACAAGATATCGCCTTTTTCGTTCGTACTGTGCTCAAACTACGCAGTGGGCTGCCTTCGATCCCTTCCTCACTCAAAAGATGTCTACATTCTCCCAATCTGGAATATCTATTCAACGTATTACAATGCTTATTCAATTGTCACCATATTCTGAAGTTATCAACAGAGATCGCAGCAAGTATGCGCGAACTAGAAGCGGAGAAAGTCTATTTAGACAAGGATAAGCTCGCAATTTTGTTTCGAGAGATGCTTCAAATGTGTCTTTGGTGCGTACATTTAGACTTGAATTAATCAAAGGTGGGCTGATGCCTATTAAAGGGGAAATGCCACTGTGAGCCAGCCACATAGACGGCCTAATAACTCTCGCGACATCTGAACAATTCACAGGATTTGTCACTCCTTACCCACATGTCGGCTGATGATATACAGCATCTTCAAGCTGTTGGCAAGGATGCTCAGGTCGCGAAACAACAGTTCATTTTAAAAGATGATCAACAGAAAGTGTGGCAACATGTATCTTCTCTCTCGCGTGGGCGTGTCGACTTTGTTCTTGATAACTGTCAGGCTTTCCTCATCTCCCTTCCAAAATTTGTGACTAACTTTGTTTTTATCCTTGCACGATGTAGCTGGATTCGAGGTAATATTCAAAATCTTCAGTTTGCCTATCTTGTTGATTAGCCTTTATTTAGCTATTCACCGATCTTGTCTTTGCGGATTTCTTGGTTACTTACACCCCATATGTCTCGGCCATATATTTCCAGTCAGTTGCCATACTTGACGTTATCTGTTGTGCACCACTCACGATATCTCTTCCAGCCCTAAACTGATCCCTTGGTTTGTCTCCGATGTCACACCGTCCGACTTCAAACAGGCGATTTCCTCCTTGCTTGACCCTTCTTTCTTTGGATCCTTAGCAGAGGCATCGACTCCCTCTTCCGATCATCTGACTTACATGGTGACACGGTGGAATAAATACATCGATGAGGGCATCTTCAATCTTTCAGTTCCATTGGACACCCCTCTGGGAGGTGATGCAACAGCTGCAGAATTTTGGACGTCGCCATGGCCCTATTGGAATCTAGAAGTTCAAGCCCCGGAACTATTTAAAACTCTGACAAAGAGCGATTTAGTTATATTCAAAGTTGGTCATTGATCTCGTTTTCCTTTCTGAGTTCTTATGACATTGGATAGGGTGATCTCAAGTGAGTTCTATGATATCAGATTTCGCGTGAAATACTTCAATGTCCACTTTAGTTATAGGAAGTACGTTCTTCTCACTTCGTCACTTCATAAAAGACCCCTCTTATTATGTCTTTCAGGCTAACTGGCGATGTACGTTGGCCCGCCTGGACGTCTTTTGAGACAGCTGTCGGTGAGTGACCTATCTTTCATAAGGCGCATTTCCAGAAAATAAACATCTCTTGCGCAGGCCCGCTTGCTGGCTCATTCCCTCTTTTGAGTTTAAGAACAAATAAGGCCGATGTTGTCGTTGGTGTCGAAAAGGAGGTAGCGGAAAGGTTGGACATGGGTTCGGAGAAATGGAGAGTAGATGGAAGGTAAGACACCCTTTTGCTGCGCTATCTGATGCGATATTGACAATGATAGATATGCGTTAATTTCATACCTACCCCGTCAAGGATGAGCTGTACGAGAGCCATAAATGACAAAGATCATCTCTGGCGCGGATGGCTAGCAGAGGAAGCATCGTTTCCTAGCATACAACTATGCAGCATGCATGGGTCGGCCCGACGTGCTTTGAAGGGCTATGTATACGTAAGACCCGTAAAAGAACCCGTTAAAACCATACACGCCACAGCTTGAACGTGATATATAAAGGATGCCAATCGGGATTCGGGTTATGACCTTGTTCTCTCATGCGAGTAGAGCGGACCATCGTTTTTCCGTTTTCTCTGGCTTTCTCATCTTTCGTCGTTCGGGCGGTCTCTCATTTTGATCCCGAACATCTTTCACTGGATACCACGCGTCATGTCAAGGCTCTCATTACAGGTGGAGGTGTAGCTGGAATTGTTGCAGCGCGCACATTTTCGGGGAAGACAGTCGAGTTAGGTGCTAACTGGATACAAGGAACTCAAACTGGTGATGGATCAGAGAATCCCATATTTGCCTTGGCAAAACAGCATAGGCCTAGAACGCAATTCAATGACTAGTATGGCGGCTTGAGTAAGTCAACCCTGATCTGACTGATATTTGGTTGGCCAGCAACCTACGATAACACAGGAGTGGTGAATTACCTGGACATTTCCGGACTATAATCTCATCAGCCTCGACCAGAGAGGCTACAAAGCTGTCATTCAAGAGGAAGCGAACTCTTTTATCAAGCCACATCAACTACGAGTCAATTCGACCGTAGAGTTCATAGTCTGGTCGGGATCTCGCGTGAAGGTCGTACTTATTGAAAGATGGTCTGGTCTTTTCTTCAGACTATGCCCTATGCACATTCAGCCTCGGCGTTCTGCAAAACGAGGATTTCGATTCCAGCCTCCACTCCGACCAGGTCTGCGATATATAGTAATCAATTCTGAGCGTGGTCGTCATCCCACCATGAACATTTCTTCGCAGGGTCAAGATGATTATATTTGTAACTGTGACCTTAAGTGATCCATTCATGCTCCTAGGTGATCCCGTGTAGCAGGCTAAGTAATACTATTATCTAGGGTGATTTCTCCGAGAGAGAGTCGAGGCTCTGTCTGATTCGCAGATTAAGTCGGAGGTCCTTAGCGTCCTTCAATCGATGTATCCTAATATCACCATCCTAACCCCTTCGGATTTCTTTTTCCCTCGCTGGCATTCGGATCCTTTATATCGCGGGTCATACTCCAACTGGCCCCCCTCTTTTGTCAAGCCACACCATGATAATCTCAGATAAAATGTCGGTAAACTCTATTTTGCAGGGGAGGCCACGAATGTGAGGATTCATCCACCTAACTTTCTGAGATCTCCGATAGGCTTTCTTCATGGTGCATACTTTGAGGGCCTTGAAGTCGATGATACAGCGCATCAAGCACCAGAGTTGTCAAGGGATGGAGTTTGGATGGAGTACTTTAACGAAACTCAGAATGCTATCCCATACGGCGAGCTTTAGTGACATCGCTATCTGCCAAAGCGTTCGAGACCATTTTTTTCTGTGTACCATGAATTATGTGTGTAGGAAGTAAAATGGTGCCAGTTGGCAACGTCTGAACGAGGAAAGATTGGACGTTGCTCTCCCATCAAAACATAACTATTGTGGCGGGGATCATCTTATCAAGGGGCCACGTGTTCTCAAACGGACACAGCCCCGATTTTGGTTGTTGGGCCTTGCTCACAATTGCCAGCAGCGTCCTCTTGTTTTTGTTTTCTATTCTATCTATTCGTTCATAATGAAGAAGCTTTTCGGCTCAAAGCAAAAGCCAACAAAACAAAATCAGCAGTCTTCAAACGAGGTTCGTTATGATCTTGTTCATCGCCGTCAACGTTCTGCAGCTATCTCTTAGGAACCTTCAGTAGCAACGCCTATCCATCAGCAACATGCTGTATATCAACATTTGCCACAGCAGGTCTATATGAATCCTCCTGCTCGTTCTACGCGTCCCAATTCTAGCGACGGCGAACGTTGGGAAGTCGTCCAGGGTAACGACACATCTCAACCGTATAGCCAATACCAAGTTCCTTCTTCTCCATCTCATAACTCCTCATTTGCATCGCTTCCACCTGGTGTATCACCTTCATTACCAAGTCCTAACGGAGCTCGATCATCCTCACCGTTCAGTATCAATTCCAACATGGGTGCAAGAGATCGTGATTCCCAGTCTCAACAGTACCGCAAAAAAGTCCCAACATCTGCACCTGTTGCAATGAGGATTCTTGGTGCGCTTGAACCGGGTGCTACTGCCACAAGGCCGGATGATCGATATTCTGGTTATTCTGATACTGGACATCGCGAACGGGAGAAGGATCCCCCTGAGAGGAAAGAGAAATGGGGTTTTTGGAATCGCAATGATAAAGACAAGGAAAAGGAAATACAGAAGGAGAAGGAAAGGGGCAGGGCAGTGGATTCGCGCGATCATGGACGTGATAAAGGTCGCGATAGTGAGGCTGCCGAGCTCACGAGGATGATTGGTACAGTGGATTTACAACGTCCATTTATATCTGTTCAAATTTGATGATCCTCCAGGATTCCTCACTGCTACGGCATCCGAAGACTGGAGTCTTGTTTTGGAAGTTACTGAGCGGGTTAGCATGAGTGAGAACAATGCAAAAGAAGCTGCGCGTGCTCTTCGCCGGGAGTTCAAGTACGGAGAGCCTACGGCTCAACTTGCGGCGGCTCGGGTACGTTATCCATTAACCTTCTTGTCTGTGGGTGCCTGCTGAATGTTTCATGTATAAGCTGTGGGCGATTTTGTTACGAAATGTCAAAAACGAATGGTTCGTCCAACAAACGACGACTCGCAAGTTTACGGAGACATTGGAAGATTTGCTTTCATCGGGACGCACATCACCAGTTGTCCGAGAACGCGTTCTGGACGTTATTGCTGCTGCTGCGTTCGCAAGTGGAAGTGAGCTCCTCATCTTTGATTCCTTATGAACGAACTCTGACGAGATACGTTAGAAACCACTGGGTTCCGGGCTCTTTGGAAGAGAGTCAAACCGCACGATAAGCCAGACGAGGTTCTTTTGATTTTACTTGCTATCAAAGTCTACCTGATCAAAAATGCAGGGAATGCCCTTGGACAACGATGACGCCATGTTTAACCCCCCCGTCTCTAGCCGACTTCCATCATACGATAATAATATACCCCATGTTGTATATCAAGACGCATCATCGCCTTACTCTGCCGACTTTCCCATTACACCTACACCTCAAACTGTCAGCTGCCTCGATTTCTTTTGGCTCATGTTGTATGCTTATGATGTTTGCAGCCTCAACCGCGGAAGCACAAGAATCCTGAATCGCGGAATCGCATCATTCCTCCAGACGAGGATATCCGACGGTTGTTCCAGGAGTGTAAGATTGGGCAGGGAAATGCTTCACTACTTTCTCAGGCACTGGCATTGTCGAAGCCAGAGGATCTTAAAAGGAAGGACGTCATCAAGGTTTGAGCCTTGCTGATTCACCAATTCTGGCGTTGATGAGTTTGATTTGTTGCAGGAGTTTTACCTCAAATGTCGTTCATCACAAGAACTTATTTTTGCACAAATACCCTGGGCCTCTGCAGAGGCGGAAAAATCCCGTGTCGCAAAGGATCAGGAAGCACTGATGAATGGGCAGCCAGAGGAACTGCGACTTGAGCAGACAACTCAGGAGAAACTTCTTGGAGCTTTGCTCTCAGCAAATGGGGAGTTGATGGATGCCCTACAACAGTATGATGATCTTGAGAGGGTGGCGATGGAGAGGTTGGCGGAGGAGGTTAGTAGAAAGGAGACGAAAATGGATCGACGGGTAAGTCGTTTTATGTACGAGTATGATTTTGATACTACTAATTCTCGTCTTCTAACAGCAACTTCAACAACTTCAACAAGATGGAGACTTCATGTCAGAGTCATCACTTATCTCAGCACGCGAGACAGCCGCAAGTTCACGGTCAAGATCATCCTCACCAATGCCTATTACACACAATACATCCAGCTATCATCATCATCACTCACACTCGCTTTCTCATTCAGAGATAGGTGGCGGGCTGGCGCCCCCACCGCCTGCACCCCATGGTCCGCGATTACCTGCACAGGGAAATACATATGCGTATACCCACTCACGAACACCCTCACCACCGACTTCAGTGCAAGATGATTACGAGGCAATTCAAAATGATATGGTAGGTATGCGGTTGAGGTCCGAGAGCACACCCACTGTGCAGTCTGTCAGATCTAGTGCTTATCACAACCTGGAGGAGGGTGATGTACCAATAATGCCGAGCGCCAAAGCACTTGGGAAACAACGGGTTGTGGAGGAGGATCCTCCGGAACGTACGACCTGCTTCTGATATCTTTTGATAGTTTGCTCATAAATGATTTTCAGATTACGGAGAGGAAGACTTTTATGACGGGAGGGATGAAACTTTCTCTCTGGAAGATAAGCCAGATTCTGACGACGATAAATCGGTTCATGAAGGGTGGCCATATCATCGAGCGCAGCAGAATTTTGTATACGATGCTGCTGCTGAACGCACTCAGCAACGGATTCGAGAGGGACAACATATGATGGTCAACGGAGTACATTAGGGACAATAAACTTGAATTTTTTCTTCTCTTTTAGAAAATTGTACTATTTACAAAACTTAGCACAGCCACCCAATTATACCTTGTGATGTCACGGCGTTACAATGTGACTTTCAGTTTAGGTTCCCTCTCTTCTCTGCTCATCATGTCCAAGGCAGCCCTTGACTCCGACCTCTATGGTGGTCTGCATTCATTCATTTTGTTTTGAGTAGAACGCTGACAACGTTTGGCCTCGTAGACATTTACGGCGACGACGAGCTCACCGATTTCCCAGACGGTGATCCAGTTTCCTCTCCTCATGAAGACGAACCCACAATGGAGGAGAAGGCTCAGTCTCCAACGGTAGAGGCCCAAAAAAATGGTCGCGGCTCATTACCTCTAAAGCCCGCGTCACCGAATTTGTCGTACTCGGCCCAGATAGCTCAGCAGTTCTCTGTGTATCAGCAAACGCCGAGTCAAGAGCGCCAGCAACGAACGACTATACCATTACCTGGCAACCCACGCAATAACACGGCTGCTGCTTCAACCCCTTCAACACTTACTAGCCCAATTGCGACCATTGACACGTCTTCTCATGACACGGTGTTTGGCAAGAAGCCCTCAGAGATGCATGATTCTGGGTACGTGGTTTATTACTGCGAAACATCTCCCAGATTCAAAGCACTTGGGAAACAACGGGTTGTGGAGGAGGATCCTCCGGAACGTACGACCTGCTTCTGATATCTTTTGATAGTTTGCTCATAAATGATTTTCAGATTACGGAGAGGAAGACTTTTATGACGGGAGGGATGAAACTTTCTCTCTGGAAGATAAGCCAGATTCTGACGACGATAAATCGGTTCATGAAGGGTGGCCATATCATCGAGCGCAGCAGAATTTTGTATACGATGCTGCTGCTGAACGCACTCAGCAACGGATTCGAGAGGGACAACATATGATGGTCAACGGAGTACATTAGGGACAATAAACTTGAATTTTTTCTTCTCTTTTAGAAAATTGTACTATTTACAAAACTTAGCACAGCCACCCAATTATACCTTGTGATGTCACGGCGTTACAATGTGACTTTCAGTTTAGGTTCCCTCTCTTCTCTGCTCATCATGTCCAAGGCAGCCCTTGACTCCGACCTCTATGGTGGTCTGCATTCATTCATTTTGTTTTGAGTAGAACGCTGACAACGTTTGGCCTCGTAGACATTTACGGCGACGACGAGCTCACCGATTTCCCAGACGGTGATCCAGTTTCCTCTCCTCATGAAGACGAACCCACAATGGAGGAGAAGGCTCAGTCTCCAACGGTAGAGGCCCAAAAAAATGGTCGCGGCTCATTACCTCTAAAGCCCGCGTCACCGAATTTGTCGTACTCGGCCCAGATAGCTCAGCAGTTCTCTGTGTATCAGCAAACGCCGAGTCAAGAGCGCCAGCAACGAACGACTATACCATTACCTGGCAACCCACGCAATAACACGGCTGCTGCTTCAACCCCTTCAACACTTACTAGCCCAATTGCGACCATTGACACGTCTTCTCATGACACGGTGTTTGGCAAGAAGCCCTCAGAGATGCATGATTCTGGGTACGTGGTTTATTACTGCGAAACATCTCCCAGATTAGCTCGTGGGCTACGGGTGCTATTTCAAAGAGACGTTACCGTGTTCTACAACGACTTCTTTTTTTATATCGTCCGTCTACGAGCAGATGCACATACCAGCTACGATACTTCGCTATCTCGCTCCAGAGACTTGTTTATCCTTTTCTTTTTCTCCTACCGTCTCTTTGATCGGGTACTAATAATCTTGATACTCGTTGGCCAACCCACTCGACATACTACCCACACTGCATATTCTATCGTTTTACAACACTCTGCTCCTATCCTACGGTCCCGACTTATAGCAAACTCTTCATTGGCGGTCTCAGCTGGGACACAACAGATGGTATCTTGCCTTTGCACCCCATTGCCGTATGTAGCGCTAATGCTCATTTCCTTGTTCTTCCCCCACCGTCTTCAGAAGGCCTAAGGGACTATTTTTCCCAGTTCGGAAAGGTATTCATATTTATCAATTGCTGGAAATCCAGTAATTACGGCCGCTTCTCACACTGTAGCTGCTTCTGTTAAGGTTGATGCCTGCACTATCATGCGAGACCATTCGGGGACATCCAAAGGTTTTGCCTTCTTGACTTTCGAAGATGCGAACGCCGTCATCTCTGTCCTTGCGCGTGAACATATCCTGGACAACAAGATGGTGCGTACATATAGCCCCTTTGGGGCACACGTCACCAGCTCATGTGTGCATCTTCAGATTGACCCCAAGCGAGCTATACCTCGCGAAGAGCACCAACGCAACACACGGTATTTTGTGGGAGGCCTCTCACCAAACACTACCTCGGAATCCATGAAGGAGTTTTTCAGCGCCTATGGAAAAGTCGCTGATGCTCTTGTTATGGTCGATCGCGAATCTGGCCGCTCTAAAGGCTTTGGCTTTGTGACCTACGAGGATGGCTCGAGTGCTGATCAACTCATCGGAAAGATTGGCTTGATTCTAGATGATAAACAGGTGGGCCTTTTTGTTGTTGTTTTTCTTTCCGGAATTCTTTTTTAATTATCCTTCGTTAGATTGAGGTGAAGGCCGCTCAGCCTCGAAGTCAACGTGATCAAGCTCGAGCTACAAGTACTGCGAACATGGGTTCAGGACAAAATAATCCAGGATTTAGTCAGCCAATGCAGGCTTCTATGGCGAATATAGGTTTTACACCTCTGCAACAGCAGTCAAACCAGATGGGAATGATGTTCAATAGGCCAATGGGGCAAATGGGGATGATGGGTGGGAATATGCCAATGATGAATATGAACCCAATGGCAATGATGGGCATGGGCATGGGCGGATTCAATCCTATGGCGGCGGGGATGAGTGGAATGAATATGATGAACGGTATGGGTGGTATGGGTATGAGTGGGATGGGAAATATGGGCGGTATGGCAGGCGCGATGGGAAGTATGGGAAATGTGGCGGGAATGAGATTAGGTATGGGTCCAATGGGCATGGCGAGCGCTGGTATTTCTGGTAACCCGATGGCGGGAAACGCCATGGTTGGTGCTTCTGGTATGGGAGGGATGGCGGGGATGAGAAATAATATGGCGAACATGTCAGGAGGTGGAGTGGGTCGAACGATGGGTGCGGCTGCAGTTGGGCCAGCTCGAGCGACGAACCGGGGGCAACATAGTTTCCATCCATACTCACGGTGAATCTGATTTTGTACTTTAATTTATATGTTCACGTGACAATAACAAAATTTAAAATTGGATTTTGATTTTTTTTTCTTTTCTTTCTTTTTATAAAACATCACGAAATGCTAGGACGGACTTCACGAAAGACAACTTTACTGTTGTCTCGTCAAAGCCTGCCCAGACCAGCTCGTTTGTATTCTACTCCAACCAAACCAGCCAATGCGCCTGCACTTGCTACCACCGTGGACCAGGAGTACCCCAGTTTCCTGGTTCAACCCAAGTTTGACCCAACTCTTCAACCAAGGAGTCTTGACCTTGCAACCGAACTGAGCCAGTTTCTGAAAAGGCCTACGCCATACACTATACTTCCATCGCCACTGCCCAGCGATGCCCCTTCTTCTCCTACAAACGACTTTCATTTCGCTGACACTGCTACACGCGACCTGCTCTCCGTAATGGATGCCTGCTTGCACAATTTATACGACGTTCCACGCGCTCGTACTGTTTTTGAACGTCTCAGAGAACGCCCTGGAAATCCTATCCTTTCAACCTCCATCTACAACGCTTTCTTGGAAGCTTACACTGCAATGGCATCCTCTGAAAAGTCTCCAGCACATGTGTTTGTAGAATACGCGTCCGAGCTTTATCAAGTATTGGAAAGCGAATCCGAACATTTTGCTCCAGATTCCTCTTCTTATGCTATCATGCTCCTTCTCTTCCATAGGTCTGTAAAATCCTCTCACGCGCCATATATATATTTTTCTCAGTTTTTCTCTAGATTCGGTCCAAAATCCAACAATTACCTTCAAGACGTTCGTATACCATACCCAAGCGATCTACTCAAGTCCATCATCAAACGCAACATACCTATCGCTACTGTCGTTTCTGACCGTGCGCTCGAAAACCCAGAAGAAGCTATCGCAATCATCAAATACCTTTCATCTACCGCCGTCGACCTCGACAACGTCGAGGTTATTTCTGAGCTCGGACAGGCCCAAACTCTCGGTGCAAACCGACCAGACGTCCTTGACGACGTTCCTGAAGCAAGACCAGTCATAAAGGTGGTGGTGAGTGCTCATAAATCCTCATTTGTTTTCTTCGTCCCTGAAACCTCTATTTTTTTTTAGCCGTCCGAAGATGGTGAAACCTCGACGACCCAAATACCCTTCAACATCAACAATCTCCGACAACATCTCGTTCAGATCACCATGGCACGTCGAGTTCTCTCCGACGACGTAATCGCACGACAAGAACATCTCGAAAAATCTGCTTACGAAGTTGCCATCGAAAAAATGGAGCACCAAGCCCGAATTTTCGAGGAACTAGGCATTGCGAACAGTGCTCTACGAAGTGATGATCTCCGACAATGGATGTGGGCCTGGCACACCAAGCTGAGAGAGCGTCTTCAGGTAGAAATCAAAAACATCACTGCGGCAGAAAAGCAAACCCGTCGCAAAAGCACATCCGAACCTCAACTCGCACCATACCTTTCCCTCGTCGATGCAGAACGTTTATCCATCCTCACCATCCTCGAAGTCATGCGTATGCAAGGTTCTGGAGGCATGCACGATGGAATGAAGACGACTAGAGCGCTCGTGACAATTGGAAGGGCTGTGGAAATCGAGTATAAGGGTATGGTTTGCCGGGCCAACAAGATCTATATCCCCGCTTCTCCGAAACTTGGAATGACCGGCTATTTTTCAAGTATGGGTTATAGTAGCCTGCAACAGCGCCGCATAGCGGCTGCGAAAGTAATGGCGGATGGAGAGGGTTGGACAGCCGACTGGACTCAGCATGTCAGGTCGAAGATCGGAGGAATCTTGGTTGAATGTTTGATGGACGTTGCAGAGGTCACACGGACTGCACCGGGCAAGGATGGGCAGAAAGTGTACGCATCGTTACTTTCTCGAGAGCTATATTTGAGCTTTCTTACTCTTTTATAGCACGGAGGTTCAGCCCGCTTTCTACCACACCTACGAATATTCCCGCGGCCAAAAGCTTGGTGTCATTCGGCTCAATCCCGCAGTCTCTGAGCGTCTAGCGACGGACAAAGTCAGCATTTCCGTTCATCCACGTCATCTTCCTATGCTCGTCAAACCCAAGCCTTGGGTCAATTGGAAATCGGGTGGATACCTCAACAGTCAAAGTATATCATTCTCCCGTTTCAGCTTAAATCACTTTGCTCATTTTTCTTAGACTCTGTCATGCGATTTAAAGACTCCGTCGAGCAACAGTCCTACCTCAAAGAAGCCTCTCTCAAGGGCAACATCGAGCTAGTTTTTGCAGGTCTTGACGTGCTAGGTAGCACTCCTTGGCAGATCAACCGGAAGCTGTTTGATGTCGTCTTGGAGGTCTGGAATGCTGGTTACAGAGTTGGCAAGCTCCCACCTGCCCAATACGATGAGCCCGAACCAGAGATGATCCCTGAGGCAGAGACAGATCTCAGGCTTAAGAGTATCTATCAGACCAGGATGAAGGCATACTCCGCTGGAAAGGCCAACAACCACTCTGACAGATGTAGCGTCAACTATAAGATTGAAATAGCCCGCGCAGTGAGCCCCCTTCATTCATTTTGCTCTTTTCATAATGATAACTTGGCCCCAGTTCTTGGGTGACACAATCTACTTCCCACACAACCTTGACTTCCGTGGGCGCGCATATCCGATTCCTCCACATTTAAGTCATATCGGTGATGACTTATCTCGTGGACTGCTCAAGTTCGCAGAGGCCCGTCCTCTTGGCGAACGCGGGCTTCGATGGCTTAAAATCCATTTGGCCAACTTGTACGGCTACGACAAGGCGAGCTTCGATGAGCGTGTTGAATGGGTTGACCAACGGATAGACAAGATCTATGATAGTGCTAAGCACCCTTTGGAAGTACGTACGAAGAACATTTTACATATCGATCTATGCTGATCAATTTTCTTGGGATAGGGTGAACGTTGGTGGTTGGAAGCAGACGACCCCTGGCAGTGTCTCGCGACATGCATGGAGCTTCACGACGCTCTAGAGTCCCCCGATCCTCTCGCATTCGAATCTTCCCTACCTGTACACCAGGACGGAACCTGTAACGGGCTACAACACTACGCTGCTCTGGGAGGTGACGAAAGTGGTGCCCAACAAGTCAATTTAGCTGCCACGGACCGTCCTTCCGATGTCTACTCTCACGTAGGCCAGATGGTGGAAAAGGCATTGGAGGCCGATGCGGCAAAGGGAGAGAAATATGCTATCATGCTCAAAGGGAAAATTCAGCGAAAGGTTGTGAAGCAAACTGTGATGACCACAGTGTACGGCGTGACGTTTGTTGGTGCACGAGAGCAGATTGAGAAGCAACTGAAGGATAAGAAAATCGTAGCTGAAGAAGATTGTTGGCTTGCTGCGTCATACCTGGCGCACAAAGTACGTTGTCATTCTTTTTGATGTAGGATGACGCTCAATTTCTTTGTTTTGATCTCTGTAGGTCATTCAGTGTATTGGTGACCTGTTCCACGGCGCAACAGCTATCCAAAATTGGTTTGCAGCTTGTGCAAGGATCATCTCAAAATCAATCCCCAAGGAGCGACTATCTGAGGCCATGGCTGAGAGCAAGAAGCGCTCCACGAAAGTGAAGAGACGAAAATTATTCACGCTTTCCGATCTTCGATTGAAAAAGGAGCAAATGACTTCGGTTGTTTGGACGACGTCCCTTGGCTTGCCAATCGTGCAGCCCTATAGGAAGGTCAACCGCAAACAAATCTCGACGAACCTACAGACAATCTATATCTCGGACCCCAACTCTCCCGCTGAAGGTACGTGGATTTTTCTTTGCTGTTCTGCGCTTATCTCACTCGATTCTCAGTGAACGCGATGAAACAAGCCTCAGCTTTCCCACCCAACTTCATCCACAGTCTTGATGCTACCCACATGATGTTGACTGCGTTAGAATGCCGAGTGCGTCAAAACGCCATTTTCAATATTATCTTGCTGATTGTTCCTTCTCCAGACCCAAAGCTTAACATTCGCCTCCGTACACGACTCTTACTGGACGCACGCATCTTCAATTGACAAGATGTCGGAAATTATCCGCGACACCTTCATTGCATTACACTCTTCAGACGTGCTCAAAAAGTTAGACATAGAAGTGCGTCTCCATCTCTTAGAGTTTTCCGTCATCAAGTAACTGAGATAATGCCCCTCATAGTTCCGCGAACGATACAAGGACTACAAGATTCCCCTTGTCAGTCTCAAGAACGGGTCATTACTCAAGCAATTGCACAGCCTTGGCTCACGAATCGTTGTGACACCAGAACAAGCAAAGGACCTCGATGCTCTGAAAGAGGTTTTAGTCATCGCTGAAGGTGCTCAGACTACGACCACCGACATCGATGAAAGTGAAGTCGAGAATGTGGAGCATCTCAGGGAAGAATTGGACGCAAAGGCTGAAGCTGAGGCCGAGCAAGCTGGCGAGCACCTAGATGCTGAGGAAACCGACCTGAAAGAGGCGGAGCTTCGTCAGCTCATGGGCAAGTTTGTTAACGTTGTCGATCTGATTCCTCCGCTACCTAAGAAGGGCCAGTTCAACGTTTCGCAGATCAAAAAATCATTGTACTTCTTCTCATAGTTTATTCACGGTTTCGGCTGGAAATCGAAATTCGCTATCATTGCTGCATCTAGATCATATATTAACTCCTCGCATATACAACCCTTTGCATATATATCATTTCTATATAGTTCTTAATGTAATAATTGTTCTCCCTCTTCTCTTTCTGAGGGGCGGGAGGGTAACCGGCAAATACCGATGACATCACGCTGAGAGCTGTCTCCTCTGTGATTCAAGCTCTACTCTCTCTCAGTTAGCCACCTCCCTCAGTGCCAGCCACAACTTCTCGACGGTGGCATCGTCGCCATGCATTCCGATGCCTTCGACGTTATACCCTTTAATGTCGGATCTTGTCCTTGATTATTGAAACCGAAATTAACATCATATCTTTCAGGATATCGAGGGCAACTGGAAGAAACTCGGTTCTGGCTCCTTTGGCAACGTTTACAAGGGTACCATTTCTTGTAATTGATGTATTTACTGATGCTATATTCTACTCACCGTCTAGGCAACTATCTTGGAATTGATGTCGCGATCAAGGAAGTTCTTCCCTCCAAGGAGTATGATGTTGCAAAGTACTTTGAAAGAGAATGGCGTCTAATGAAGGAATGTCGGCATCCAAATATCTGTCTCTTTATTGGCCTTAGTCGCGCCCCAGAACCAGACGGGCGTATTTTCATTGTCTCCGAGTTCATCGACAATGGAAACGTCCGTCTCTACATCCATGACAAGAACAAACCCTTTCCATGGCGTCTTCGTATGTCCTTTGCCACCGATGTAGCCCGTGCTCTCGCCTACCTTCATGCTCGCAAATGCATACATCGCGATCTCAAGGGCGAGAACCTCCTTGTCACCTCCAATGGCCGGCTTAAGATCACCGATTTTGGCTTTGCACGCATTGCTGCTCGAAACGAGGAAGAGTCCAAGCGTCTGACATTCTGTGGTACAGATTCATACATGTCTCCGGAGATCCTTCTCGGTGACGAGTTTGACCTTCCCACTGACATCTTTTCGCTTGGTATCATCTTTTGTGAAATCGCCTCCAGGCGCCTTGCCGACGATACCCATTTCAAACGAAATCCTCCCACTTTTGGTATTGATGCCAAGGAAGTACGCAATCTCGCTGGTCCCGATTGCCCTACAGATTTCTTAGACCTATGTCTTGAGTGTCTTGACACCAATCCTTCCAAACGGCCAACCATCCGTGATATCCTTGAACGCCTTCTCGTGATTGAGGCCGAGGTTACTGCACGACCAAGTGACGGTGACGAAGCACATGTTGGAAGTATCAAGTTTCTCACTGGTGGCAAACGTCCCACTGCAAACCCTCGTATTCCTAGTTTTGGCATGGGCGTAGGGAAAGACATTCGACATCATGAAACCGCTTCAGACGAGAGTGACGATGAATTCCTAGATGCAATAGATGCACTGTCGAAATTCGGCACAGGATCTACTGCCAGTGAGCAGCCACTTATAGATAGCTCTTCGCATATGTCAGATTACAGCACGACTGTTATTCGTGCAAACCCTCAACAAGCCTCCACGACCCCCATTCCTTCACTTTCCTCCATCCTTACCATTCAACCCTCTCCAGATCCGAATGAAACCCCAGACCCTCTACCTCTCGCTGGATCGCCGCCGCCGCCTACACGGCCCATACCCCCCACCCCTCTATTGTCCGAAGATCCAGCGATTGATGACCCCATCAGCGCTTCCTCCATCTACTCGATTGCATCCTTTGATTCTTATCTCACTGCTCGATCTGCTGGAGTCTCCTCCTTTTCCACCGCTCTCGCAACGCAAGGTGGCAACTCAACCATCCGTTCACGTCACGGCAACGTTGTCGCGCCTCTTGTTCATCGCTTTACCTTGCATAAACCTGGTAACAAGTCTACCAACAAGCGCAGCGGGACTGCATCTCCGCCTACAAGCGGAGATGTGAATAATTCGGGTGGGCTATCAAATCTGAACTGGACATTCCTATTCTTCTCGGGCGGCCTTCTTTTTTCGAAATGCGATGTCTGTTCCAACCGTCTGGGTCGTAAGCCTTTTCTTGTGTGCGATGACTGCGACTTTAGGTCAGTCATGCAAATTTTTTTATGCTATTTATCACTGCTGAAAGATATATCCAAGGTGCCACATCCTATGCGGCGAGATTGCACCCCACAACTGTGGTCTTCGAATTCCTGGTGTTCAGAGTCAGCACCACGACGTTGGTGCTGTATCGCCACTCTCACGCGTCAAGCAAAGCGCGTCCAACGGCGCAATTATCGGTTTGGGTGCGCCATCAAGTCCTGCAAGACATTAAGTTCCATTAAATTTTACACGAAACGTAATCCGAACTTCCAGTAATGACCCGCTACGGTTTCTCTGTCACGACATGCATGATGATTCTCTTCAACGACTCCCTTTTTATTTTGGACTTGTGCATTATTTATTACCCGTACCAACGACTGGCATTCCAATTGTACCTTTTAGTTGCTTGTAATTGCTGTCCATTCAAACGGCAGTTGATATTCATAAGATGAAGTTTCAATTTGATCTCGTACACCTTCTTTGCAACTGTCAATACTTCAGGATAGTATGTAGTAAGTATTGCAATCATCAACGATTTCGATGATATAATCCTTCTAGGAGAAACTACTTTCGCAACCAGAGGGGGATTACCGTACATAGGCAATGTCGGATTCGGGTAGGAATATCTTGGGAAATCAACGATAAGATGCATTGCATTGCGAACGATTCCAAGCTAAACAGTGAGGGGAGGTAATACAGAACAAGTAAAAGACATATTCAGTTACAGAAGTATAGTATGATGGTACGGTATGTATGTCAGTATATGAGTAAATGCTGGGGTAGGTTTGCCAAAAATTAACACCAAGACTAACACCATCAGCGAGATGAAACCTCATCGTCATCGTCCGAATATGGCGTTACGCGGATAGCACGATAAGGTGAGGTACGACGACGAGAGAACGTAGACGATGTCGGAGAAGAAGATCCACTGCTGTCCGAGCTGTTATCGCTGGGTACTGCCAAAACGAGCCGGAATGCATCTTTTCCATTGAGATAGAACCGATGGAGTCGTTTCTCACGTATGAACCCAAGAGATTCATACAGTGATAGAGCTGCGTAGTTGTCGTACTCTGTTTCAAGTATAATCTGTGATAGATAGATAAGAAGGAAGGCACAAGGTAAGCAAGCGCATCTCAGGAGACGAGATAGGAAATACACGAACCTCATCGACTCCATCCTCCTTCATGGCTTGAATAGAGTTGCGTACAAGGGAGCTAGCTAGAGAGACACAAAAGAAAAAAAAAAGAAAAACAGATTCGGCACCAAAGGTGTTAAATCCAATAATCGTCTAATAAGACACCCGTGAGGAGGCGACAGAGAAGCGGAGGGGTGACGAACCTATCCCTCGTTTTCGCCATTTCTTATCGACGCTTAGCATAGCTATATAGCCTCTATTTGTGAGATCCTTGTGCATGCTTTGCTTGCATACAATAACGCCTATCGGCGCCTTGTCTTTGGACTCGCTCGTGTACGCCTAAAACAATGTCTCAGCACAGAGTAATCATCATGTAGTTTCCTTAAAACTTACAAGGAACGAAAGATGTGGCCTGGGTGACGATAATCGTTGAGAAATCGATAGCGAAAGATGGTCGTGTGACGAAACGAAAGGCTCACCAGTGGTGTAAGAAGTAACGAAAGGTGTAAATAACGTAAGGTTCGCTGAGCTCGCTTTGTACGAGGTCCATAACATGAGGAAGATCTGGTTCACCTAGGTACCGACGATAGAGGATATCGGACATGATGATGGGGCGCGGTGGTGTGAAGGTGGTGGTAAGGGACAGAGTGTCCTTGTGACGTGGGACAAAAAGTGACAATGAACGCGTTTTGCCTCATGTGATCAGCAATCAATTAAAATTCCATTCTGGTCTGCGCCACTAAAGTAAGTATTCCGAATCAAAATTCAATTCTAAATGATTGACAAGAGATATAAACGAGCGACTGTCCAATCTATTTAGGCTGGGTAAACATAAGCCGCGATTCCCTCGTAATTATAACCCTCATTCTCCGCTGCGTTCCTCTCCGACGCCGAAGTGGTGTAGAAATGATCAGTTCCTGTCGAGCCACCATAAAGACGATAGAAAGGTGTACCACCACAGCTGCGGTTAGGGAACACGTATCCCGCGATACCTTCATAGTTATACCCGTCGTTATTTATCGCATTATCACGCTCATTCGCACTGGTGGTGTAAAAGTGATCAAAGACGGTGGGGTTGTACAAACGATAGAAAGGGACGGTTCCAGGTTGGAGGGTGGTGTAGATGTAGGAAGAGATGCCTTCACTGTTGTAACCAGCGGCGTTGAGCTCGGCAACGTTGGTGGTATAGAAGTGGTCGTTGACCGTGGGGTTGTAAAGACGGTAGAATGGAAAGGCTTGGACGGAGGGACAGCGGCTGCCCTGTTGCGGGGTAAGTTGAATTGCGGGAAAAATTCAGAGTGAACGAACGTACATATTGACGAGCCTCTATCTCGACCTCCTCGCCCGTGGGGCTAGCAGAGGCGACGGCAAAGAGAGCGGCAGTGAAAAGAGCGACGAATTTCATGCTGGCTAAGTGAGGGAAGTTTGAGAGGGTTTACCGACGCCTTTTTAAATATTGTTGATAGTCCTCATGATAACGGAATAAAAGGAGAAGTCGCTCGTCATTGCTGGATAGACCTACCTTGAAATACTTTTGTCGCCGAGAGCATCTCAGATATTTAAAGGATACGGCGTTTCTATAAATGAAGGCGGGACGGATAGAGAAAAGCTTGGAACGTTGACGATGCCCGAAACGTTTCGATAGGGTTGTCCAAAACTCCACAGCATTCAGACAGCCGTTAACACCGCAAGTCTTAGACGAGTAACATTGAAGCAGTTGAGCAAGGGTACAGAGGGACTCGACTATTCTAGTAAGGATAGACATAACCAGTAATTCCCTCGCTGACGTATCCTACACCAGTAGCAGCATCGCGTTCGGAGGCAGAAGTGGTGTAGAAGTGATCTGTGCCACTGGCACTGTACAAACGGTAGAGAGGAACGCCGCCGCAGTTGGCATTGGGATAGATGTAGCCTGCAATTCCCTCTGAATTATAACCCAACCTTTGAGCATTGTTGCGTTCGGTAGAGCTGGTTGTGTAGAAGTGGTCTACTACGGTGGGGTTGTAGAGACGGAAGAGAGGAACGGTGCCAGTCTGGCTGTTGGGAAAGATGTAACTTGAGATGCCCTCGCTGACGTAGCCTCCGCTGCGAATAGCGGTGTTGATCTCGTTCTGACTGAGAGTGTAGAAATGGTCTACTTTAGCGCTGTTGTAGGCGCGATAAAAGGGGCGAGCGTTTGCGGGGTTAGCGCAGGCCTGAGGAGCTTGAACATCGCGAACGTCGATGTTGTCGGTGGGGAAGGCGGTTGCGACGGCGAAGAAGGCAGAAGCGATAGCTACGAGAGAGAACTTCATGGTTGGTTGTATTGGTAGACATTTAGAATGAATTTAAATAATAAATGAGGAGGACATTTGAAAAGGGCGTAAAAGACCGTTGTTGTTGATAAGATTAGATTTTGTTTATGTCCGTGCGTGATTTTGTAATCAATTCTCACGGTTGGAAAGGGAGAGCGGGTGAGCTGTTGAGACAATTTGTTGGCTGTTACCATTTGGCAGAGAAACTCCTACTCCTACTCACAAAAAAAAAACAAAAATCAATTCAACTTCCCTTATTCAAGCCTATAAAGGTATTCCTTTTCTTTTTATTATATTCACATATCACTATCCGATCCTTTTATCTCTTCATCATCGTCCTCAACGTCGTCCTCACCTCCTACTCACACAGTGAGCACGCGTTGTTTGTTTGGTCCATGTCGCGTCCCATAGTCGCGTTCATCACTCCCTCTACATCCATTCACTCCTTTTCTTTTTTCATTCTTTCAGTCTATTGACTCATTTTACACGTCGTCGTCGTCGTTCACCACAACTCTCTCATTTCACTTTACTAACTTCATCCATTCTTTACAGATGCCCAAAGAAGCTACAAAACCTAAAGTATCTCCACCTCTTCTCTCACCCTGTTTCACTTTGTCTGACCACGTCATCCCAGCGCAAAGCCGCAGAAAAAGCTGAAAAGTCCTCAGGAGGCAAACGCGCCAAGAAAGATCCCAAGGCTCCTAAACGCGCTTTGTCTGCCTACATGTTCTTCTCACAAGACTGGCGCGAGCGGATCAAGGCGGAGAACCCCGATGCTGGCTTTGGCGAGGTTGGCAAACTTCTTGGCGCCAAATGGAAGGAACTCGATGATGAGGAGAAGAAGGTCTGTCTGTTCTATCCCCCTCACTTCTTCATACAACCCTAAACACGTCTCCTAGCCCTATCTGGATCAAGCAGTGAAAGATAAAGCCCGCGCAGAAGAAGAGAAGGCTGCTTACGATGTATGTATAACATCTTCTTCTCTTTTCCTCTCCTTATCTAACCCCTTCCAATCTCCAGGGTAAAAAGTCGGCAGCGGATGATGACGAAGAGCAAGGCGACGACGACGAAGAGTAAATCGTCCTATCCTCTATCAATGCTACTCCCCATTCATCCCAACCGAAACGAGTGTACAATACTTAAATGCAGGTCACCTAACGTTCCTGCCATTCGTATAAATATACCCCCATCCTCTGTGTGTTGTAGCACCATCTCCCCTCTCGTTCTCTAGCTTGTTACTCGTCAGTTACTCTGCTCAATTGCCTATCTCTTCCTCTCCCTACGATTAAATGATTTGCTACTCTCCTGTCTATTCGTTTCTGACTTTTCATGTTAATAATGTCTTAACGTGTTTTTTTTTTGTTGTTTCATACTCGAGAATAAACTGCTTTCAGTAACATCGATTAGGTAAAGGTATCACACATAAAGATGGTGTTTGAATTAAAATAGGTACTGCAATCTAGTAAGAAAAATGGATGGCAGCATGGGATAGTAGTGTAAAGTTTGTAGGTAGTCATCAGTCCCTTCCATATCCAAAGACACATTACTTGGCAAATTGAGCGAGAGCCACGGGCCAATTCTCATTGAAGGCGTAGCAGTCCTCCGTGGGAGGAGTGAGTTTAGGTACAAGCCGCGCAAAACGTTCATAAACAGGGTCACTTTCAACGGGAGTGAAATGCTTGAGTGGCCAGGTAGTACCTGCTGCGGCCTCGTCCTTACGCCGCTGACGCTGCTCGTTCTAAGAACAGAGAATGGGTTAGGTTAATGTCCGTTCTAAAAGAAAGCTATCTCACCTCAATCCGTGACTTTTCACGACTTGCCGTTTCAAAATCGCCCTCGCGAATACCTTTGGCTACCTGTCCCCACAAGTTCCTTGTCTCAAACTCGCCCATCGATCCATCATCCTCACCTCCCACAGGAGTCACCTCTTTTTTGCCGCTATGTGTTACATCTTGGAATGTCCCATCGGGAGGTTGATGCCTCGATCCTCCCTTAGTCCACTTGCTCTTCTCGTGCCATGTTCCCTCGATAATGTGCTCTTCTGCCCCACCGCCACCCATGCCAGGCGCAGGTGTGATATGGGCTTTAAAAGAGTGAGACTTGCCAGAAAAGTAGCCTTTGCCCTTGTACTCGATGGTACCGACGAACCCGCCGCCGATGATATAAGTTGTCTCCGCTAGCTCAATATATGGTGATCCATACCACAAGCCATCAATGCGCAAGCGCGGCAGGGTAAAGAGATATTCAACGGGAGTTCCAGAAGCAGGTGTATAGGTAAGTACAGCATGGCCAATTTGTTTGACGATGATAGAGCCACCTGTATTGAAGATCATTAAGTTCAGATGATTGGCGTTTTGAGTTCCGAAAAGGCGCCCTCACCGCTGAAACTGGTTTTTTGTGCGTTGTGTCCTGTCAGCCTCAAGCCTTTGGATTTGTTCTCGATGACGTAGGCAGTTATTGGGGGATGATGAGAAACTTGCTCTACAAGAAGAGCCTCAAGCCTTTGGATTTGTTCTCGATGACGTAGGCAGTTATTGGGGGATGATGAGAAACTTGCTCTACAAGAAGTGTTGTGGTTCCCTGTCCAGGGTTCGAGGCAGGCGCTGGCCATGTGCCGTAAAAGAGCCTGACGATGGGCGGGTCAGTGGTTGGTAAAGATGCAAGAGGAGGTTGACATACTCGCCGAGGACAGGATTCAGCGGCCTGTTGATATCTCACTGAGATCGTGGAAGAAAGAATGGTCTGAGAAAGTACATACTTCTTCTCGGATCCCATGCTCTCGTTACGAGATGTATACTGATCCTTGAGTGTACCCTAGTAGATGCATGTAAGACTAGAAGAGTGAACGGGTAGCATTTCTCTTACAATAAACCATTTCACAACGGTAAGCATGCGAGCCTCGTCATCGGGCGCATCTGCAATCGTAGCGAACACGTCGGGGTGCTCACACCAATACGCTGTAGATATTCAGCATGTGACATCAGTCCACAACGAAGACACACACCGGGAAATTCTGTTAGTGATATAGGAGATAGGATAAAAGGAGGCGCTGTCAGTGATGAAAGATCGCCCGAGAAGGAGGCGATACTGTGTTGGTAAATACATATGAGATGATGAAGCTGTACAACGATAGCTTACGATTTCAAAAAAGAAGACCAAGAACCTCTTTGAGAAGCAGGAACAGCCTATAAAATGGTAAATACAATGCTAAAAAAATCGAATAAAAGTTGCCTACGTCTCCTACAGTCTCTGACATGGTTGGTGGTGGTTGTGGTGCAAGTCCTGAAGTGATCGCATTATCATTATCTTCAAACTCCGAACTCTGATCAATGATCAGCTTTTTTTTTAATGCGCCACTCCGCTTTTTGCTTCGTAGAGACTCGGGTCCCTGTAGAATCCTGTCGAAAATTTTACAACTTCGCATCGCTGTTTGAAGCTGAGATGCTACGATCTGGTCTCATATTATAACAGTATTCCAATCGCCCGTCCGCAGCAGTCATTTCTTTTTGCGTCATACCTGGAATCTCGATCCGCAGTTTAAGTGTTTTACAATCTTCACAGAAGTTCCACGTGAGATTTTTGAGTGGCCTGTTACACTAGATCATGCGGGGGCGGGGACTGGGATAAATGGGGATGAAAGGTTCATGCGATCTCAAGCACCGATGAAAGATATGTGAAGGGATGTCCGTGCAAAATATATCCATTAAGAATCAGTACATGTAGAGAAATATCGAGCACTAAGCAGGAGATGGCATTATAATATGCAACGCATGGAAAAATGGGAACACGAAATATCAACTAGTCCAACATACCCGTGTCATTACGCGCAAAACTCCCTCCTCCACTGGAATCGACGATTTGGTTGGGCAACCCAATCCAGCTGGGTGTCAGTTTCATTGGTCGTCGTATTTGGAATGAAACCTGGCGTCAAACTGATCAATACACAAATAGAAGAAAACCAAATGAGAACCGACCATTACTAGCCCACTCCACGCGAACTGTGTGATTACCAGAAGGCACGATGACAACTCCAGAGCTAAACTTCATCCTAAGGCAATTGCTGACGTTCTCACCACAAGTTTCTGACGAGTTGCGCTCGATCCTGGATGTCATTCCACGAAGAACTTCATCAACATAGACCCCCATGCGAAGATCACGATTGTCGATTGCAACGACACTAAGACGATGCGCTTTTTCACTGTTCATGGAGTACTCCAAAGGTTGGGGTTGAATACCATCTGGTCCTGGAACGAAAGCGTGGATCTGGTATGGATGCATGAGCTTCAAAGGAGTTCCACATGCAATATGGTCCCGTTTAATATCTGTGTCCCGGATAATTGGACGTGACGAACGCCTTGGGTGACGAGGTAGAAAGGACGAGACCCTTGCAGCAAGCGAAAACAAGGCATCTATGTAGCCAAACGATAAGACAAACATGGAGCATATGAAATCAAGCTCACATAAGAATCCGAAAAGGACAAAAAGGATCAGGACGATTTTGACAAGCCGATCCATCTTCTCTCTAATGTCAGCGGTCTTGTTTCCAAAACTGGTGGCCCATTTTCGAGTTCTTTTGCTTGACTTGAATCTAGTGGTGTTTAGCATTAAAAAGGAATAATAGATGAATCGAGTGAGATGGTACCGAGATCCATTGTGTCCATCTTTAATGACCCCAGGACCTGATTCCGCTTCATCAGAGGCATTGACATCAAACTAGCCATAGAATTGATATATCGTGCATTCAAAAGAGTATAGGAACTCACAACAACAGAGAGCGATCGTGGAAAGTGTGACTGTTCCCCAGTACAATCCATAAAAACCTTCGGATCAGTCTGCCCATACGTTAAGGTAACTCATCCAAGTAGAGAATGCAGATGATGGACATACTTTGAGAGGAACGGGATGGCGAACGATTTGTTCCAGGCGACCAGACTTCCCAATATCGCGACGAAGGTTTTTGAGAGAAAATATGGCTTTGAAGAGCTATTAAAACAGGGCTAAGGAAGTATATCCATGCGAGAACGAAAACCTCACTTCTGGCATTGTCTGCAATATCACAGGTCAATATTTCACCAATTTACGACAGATGAATTGATACCTGATCAATGAAGCCTCCAGCTGGGCACTTGTGCAAACCCACCCCGAGTAAGGATGGAACATGACGAGAAGGGTCAATTTCTAACGGCCGATCAATTTCCTTGGGCTGTGCACGATAAATTTGAGTTAGAGGAACAAGAAAAGCATGTGTACTTCAGTGTGGGCCTTGTTGAAGTCTGCGTAGATACGCTCTCCCTTGCGAACTGTGATAGGAGGCAGGTTGTATCCTTGTGGTATTGAATCATCTTGAGCGACTTCGCGCCATAATCCAACTGTTGATCCAAGTCCTTGATAAAAAAACATTGAGAGCCACATCCACGTACACAACCAAAACAGACATACGTTGGGCTTCGCGTATGTAACCCATAACTGTCCCGTTAGCATTGACTCGACGCGCCTCTGAAGGACTTAACGTCGCCAAACGGATGATCTCATTGCGCTCTTTGGCACGCTTTTCGTCAAGGTAGAAATCAACTGCTTGAGAACATACTAGACCAAGTTTAGAACCGTCGTTCTTTAAAAATAAGTAAAGCCGTATACTCACATTGGGCGTAGTTGATTGAAGTAACAGTAGCCAACCCAAGAATGTTTGCCAGAAGCCGTCGTTCTTCAAGCATCTCCTCTCTATATGCAAGCTCGTGCGTTGCATGTCCAGGCGAGATGGACACAAGAGACTCAAGATGACCAGTCCTTGCCAATTCACCCAATCTGAATGCCTGCGTACGATTGGATTTGACCATGCGGTTCAGGAAAGTCAAATTAGAGAACTGTGATATTTGAGTGCCTTGGGAAGACATCTCCGTTCGGATCCGATTCAAATATTTTTGGGAATCATTCAGCATCTCTTCGGCCGTTTCCTTGAAGGTCTAATAAGACTATCATCAACGGGATAGTTCTTTTACAAAACAGTCGCACTCACTGGGTTCGCCTTTGCCTTTGGGATAGGAAGGATTCCCTTGATTTGCTCTGCAAGTGTCTGGGCTGCTTGTAGAGCACGTTCCCGAACCGCCCATCCGTGCTCAGATTCAACGTTGCGAAATATATACCTTTGATAGTGATCAAGTAAACAAAACGTTATACAGCCGAGATGGACCACCATACCCGTACAAGGCGCCAAATTCTTCGTGTTTGACGTTCACCTTTTCTCCGTCATCCAGAGCGATGCCACACTGTTAAGATTGTCAAGCAAGATAATTTTTACATTGCAAACAACCTACCAAGGTAGCGCAAACCCATCGAGTACATGTGGAATTGATCACATCGCGTACAACGTCAAGGCTCATGGAATTTCCAGAGCTCTTCCTCCTGTATCAAAAATCAGTTTTCTGCTATTCAAACACGCAAGGAAAAAGGAGACATACGTGGCCTTCTCATGGATGAGGCTGGACGCAGTCTTGCCAAAAAACTCCCCATAACGAGCAAGAGCACCCTTATCAGGTATCAGGGCAAATAGGGTCTGTGGCAATATAGTTAGCCTCCATGGATTTCTGACAGTAGGGAAGTCAGACCATCATCAGCTCCCGATCATGACTAAAAAAAATATTAGTAGTGTTCTATAGACGTAAGAGGAATGGTGGCAAACAGTTTCTCATCATCCATGCCCAGAAGATACCTAAGATCAGAAGTCAAATACAGGGCTTTGATTGAAAATACAGGCGTACTTACCCGTAACCATTGGATAGGGTCTTGAAATCGTCACCATAGATCGTGGGATACATTGTAGCGTTGTTGAAGACATGCTTGATCGCTTGTGTAGTCTCCAAGGTATGTATTACCAAAAATTTGGGACGCTCATAAGAATATTTCCCAAGTGGGATGTTGGCCTGAGCTTTGAGGTAATCGATCGTTGTAGCTGGACAAGTCAAGGGGAAGACACTGTAGATGTTGTTGTAGGGAAAGTTTCGCGGGAGATTCCGCTGCAAGACTGTCGAAACGGGCCGCCAATCATGAGACAGCCCCATAATGACTGCGATACAACTCACGTTTGGGAAGCCAGGTGTTGTATCCGCCGTTTTCAGGGCAGGTGATGCAATCCTTCACACCCCAGTGTGTAAGCTTTCCGGCTGAAGCAGAAGGTGATGAGCAACAGAAAAGTCTTTTATATTGAAAACTTGCGGGTGAAATCTGTTGTAAATTTCGTATCACTGCGAATCAAGGTAACCTGCGTGATCATGGTGAATATATGATATAGACAGAAGAATTTATACATGACCGCACCAGATCGACAAGAAGCGCGTATGTCTATGAAGACAACATGGGGTAACTGTTATCACAAAAATTAGAAAGCGCATACGCACCATAGTATAGCCTAAGGATAGGCCAGAGCTTTCCAAAACGGCCTCTCCATACAACCCTGGCTATGAGTGGAGTGAGAAGTAAGAAAGGCATTTAGAAGGAAATCCTAACATAGAGTTCCAAAGCATCAATAGATGAATAGAGACCTTCAGCGGCCGCGGAAATTTCAGGGTCCGGATTCCAGTCAGTGAAACTTTTGAGAGCTGGAGATATCATCGTTCAGCTCGCAGAATTATGAAGACGAGAAGAATTTTTACGCCTTAGTCCCAAGAATTTCCTGAATTGATTCAGAGTTCCAACTTTCCACGCGCGAGCGCGTTCGATCCAAACCAGCTCGGCCGGACGGAAACACGCTGGTGTGGTCCGAGCACCTGCTGTACCTGCTGCCTGCTCAGTGGCGTCGTACAGAACGCGGGCGAGGTCTTCATCCGCAAAACGCCCGTCTGAGTTCCTTCGAAGACTTGGGAAATGGGATTAATAAACTAGTGACGTAGATAATTAGATACATGAACTTACCCTGCAAAGTTACGTAGCCTTCGATTTGGATTCCTCGAAGCAGATTCATGAAGCAATTTTAAGAACGAGTCGGCGGTCATCTGCAATGTCAATGAGCATTGGAAGAAAAGAAAATTCGTGATACTCACTTGTTGAGGATCACGAGTTTGATCCATGTCGTCAGAGAAATCCCATTCAGCCTCTACAGATTGAGCAAAGGACTCGCTATCGTGCCGCGACGGCAACGGTGACCAACGCTACAAGAACAAGCATGAGATCAAACCAGGGAAGGAATAATGGTTAGAGCACTCACGGCATACAGGAGACTGAATTCAATGGTGGATTCATGCCCCTTCCCCATCTCGGATGGCTTCACAGTGAAAAGATCCAAACCTGTTCCGGGACCAACATGGGGTACGCCTGAAAGGACCTTCAAGAAGTCTTCAACCACAACATTCTTGAACTGGACGCAATTGATATCCTTTGCAATTCGGAAGATTTCATCATCTTGCGCCAGAAGACCAGCATCAAGACTTCCGTCTGAAGAAATATGTTCCGAGGGTTCGACCCATTTCTTTCCTTCGTTACTGAGTAGAAGATGACGCGCGATGTACTAAAAATTTGGAGAAGATAAATCAATGGACTGCGACAAGGCAAAAAACGCCTCATACGTTGTGGTTTCTATTCCAGAGGATCAGCAAAACGCTAACGGCGGGCGAGTGGAACATGGCACGATCATCGTAGAAACAATCTGGAGAGAGCATTCCTTTACCGTCCTTGGCGCGAACAAGGTCAGTCTCGGAATTTTTGACTCCATAGAGAGGACTCAAATCCAAATATGGTGACGTTTCATTATAATTGGTATTTGTTTCGCGTACTCGCAGAAGGGAAAGCTGAATGATGGTACGATTGAGTCAGCAACGAAGAAACTTGAGGAAAACGAACAAACCGATATAATAGCAGCCAAAGCTGTGCAAACGCTGTTGACGCCATTAAGATGATCTGTTTGTGACGAACTAGCCAGCAGTTCATTAAAAACGCGAGTTCCAGGGGGAAGATTGCCGGCGGGCGCTTCAGAACGGCGGAAAAATGGATACTGCTTCCCTGCAGACGAAGCGCGAGCGGCAAGAGGTGCGGTAGGTAGAGCGCGTTGTGGGTTGTGGACTAACAAAAAAAGTTGAACAAAATATTATTTCATTGCAAATTATGAAACAACGAACGAAGTGACACCGCGCTTTCATTGAGTTTCTTACCGTCTTTGACGGAAGACGTCATGTAGAGCATTCCATCGCGAAACTTGAAGGAACAATGAAGGAAAGGTTATGAGCTTGTTCAGAGGAGAAACTCACTGTTTTCTGGCGGTCATCGATTTCAGGTGAGGACCCCAACAGACTGCTACCAAACAATGGACTGCTGCCTAACGATGTAAAAGAACCCTTATAATTACGATGATTGTCAAATGAGTGTCGGTTTTCAAGGGGAATAGAACGGGTGACATACCACAATCTTTGAAGAGACTGGAGGTATAGCAGGTGTTGGGATGGCTGTCTGCTTAGTACTAGCGAGGTGAGAGTATAAATTCCTCATAATATCAACATAAAAGGATTTTGTCCCAGTCAGAGGAGAGGAAGACTGAGGAGCTGAGGAGCCATTGACAGGGATTTTGTCAGAAGCCATATCCATGTTGCTATGAGCAATGAAAAGGTGAAGAAATTCGACGGCAAAATGTGCTTATAAGAAAGACTGAGGGCATTAGTATAGCGCTTCCAGGCGGAGACAAGGCGCAATTCCTAGTGTTCATTAAACAAAACGCGTTGACGAGGAGGCAAGATCCAGAGCTTATGCCGTGTGACAAATGTGACTGTTGGCGATATGTGACATTTTCATGGGCGTCTCCTTAATTGCATCGTCTTCTCTTGAACAGCGTGTACTTTCTTTTTTGGTTCTAGCTCGCTAGAAATCGAGCATGACACGTTTGTACAACGATCTAACGGCACCGGTTGCTTTGAGAGCCTTGTCATCTCGTGTTCTTCATGATTATCCTCACCGTTTTCATCTTCTCTTCGCAAAGCTTTCACAATCGACTATCTTCACAGGCCTGTTGGCCACGCTAACATGTGAAGATCTATGCCAGTCTCTCGGTTTATGAGAAACAGTTCCCTCTTGCCCTCTTTTTTAAAGGACGGTTTGATCTCCTCTGTTTTCATCATCCCCAACCAAGATGCCCCATCCTGCTGATCATCCTCTTGGACCTCGAAATATCATTTTGTGCTTTGATGGCACAGGAAACAAGTTTGGCGAGGTCAGTTGACACACTCGACCTGTGAATCGAGATGCGAACTTACATCTTCATACCGTACGCAATACATAGACAGTAAGCATAGCTCATTGCAGCTGGATACAAATTAACTAACTGAAAATTCAGAATTCAAATGTGGTCAGATTTTTCCGTGCTCTGGTCAAAAACAACCATAAGCAACAGTTGGTGTATTATCAAGTAAGTGTGACACCAGACTGTCGTGCATAGACACTGACAGCTGAGGGCAGCCCGGAATTGGCACGTACAATAAACGCCAGTTCATCACCCGGACCGCTTCAAAAGTAGCGTCCGCCATTGACCAAGGCATAGCTCTTCATATCAACGATCATGTCAAAGAGGGGTGAGTCAATCCGTCATCGCGTCGCTATAGTCAACCTAAGTGCTTGCAATTCTTAGCTACCAGTTTATCATGCGGAACTATCGGTTCGTGTCTATCTCCAACGTCACTAGATAGCAAAGTTTACCGTGAATGCAGCAAAGGAGACGAAATCAGCCTTTTTGGCTTCTCGCGTGGAGGTGAATTTTCATGCTGATATTCTGAACAAGAACCCACATTGAAATCGTGATGCGTAGCTCATACCGCCAGAGTTGTTGCTGGCATGCTTTACAAGGTATGCAATATTATTGAAGCTAGCTTCAAGGTGAGGAGGACCTGTGATGATGATTATTTGAAGGTCGGCATCCTTCCTTCACATAATGACCAACAACTCGATTTCGCATTCTCGGTGTACCAAACCACTGGCGCCGAAGGATATGATTTGAGTAAAGAATTCAAGCAGACTTTTTCGTACGTGAAACCATTTCGGATGAGCCATCTCGTTAAAACCTCGCCTCATGCTCAGAAGCCCTGTTACTGTGGAATTTGTCGGCGTATGGTGACTCCTTCTCTTCCGTCTATTGATAGACTTCTTGAACATACTCCCCGCAGGGATACGGTTTCTTCCGTCGGAATTATCCCTCGCTCTCACCCTTACACCTCTGTCAATTACGCTGTTAAACACTTTAGGCACGCTCTTGCATTGGATGAGCGCCGTGCACGATTTCGTCCAAATGTCTGGAACGAACCCACTTTGGAACGTGAACAGGACTTGGATGTGGACGAACCCGACATTCAATTTCCAGGTGCTGAGGTTTCTCGAGATAACTGGGTATACACGCCTCCAGACCGGGACATCTGCGATGTAGAAGAAGTTTGGTTTTCCGGTAAGAGAGATAGAAAATCATGATTAGGATTCGTTTGCTTATACTTGGTTTCTCTGTACAGGGTGCCATGCTGATGTAGGGGGTGGATCCCACAACAACAAGGTTCAAGAAAGTCTTTCATATATTCCACTTCGTTGGATGATCAAGGAGTGCCTCTTGTGTGGAACAAACATCCTCTTTGACATGGAATATCTCCGATCTCTTGGAATCAATCTGAACAAACTGGCTCGCGAGCTGGAGGAGAAAGGGCTCGATATCGACGCCCTTGGCTTCACCCCAGAAGTCTTGAATAAAAGGGCACCCGGGTTGTCTGTTGGAGGAGGCCTTTTAACTGCTCATAAAAGCACGCAACAGAACGCCCCCGGAATCCAGGGCGGTATTCATATCCCACATGCTCCTCACATCTCGCATGCCCTCAGCACTCTTAAGACCAGAGCCGATATCATGGCCGATAAGTTTGACCAACTGGTATTGAATAAAGTATGGTGGAGCCTCGAGTTCATACCAATGCTGGCTACATACCAGAAGGAAGACGGAAATTGGGTCCGAAAACGCATGTACGTACCAAATGGCATTCCCAACTTCTTAAGCGCTGATTCATTTGGCAGGCGTAACTTTGGTCAAGGGCGTTACATTCCTTTCTACAATGGTGAAATCAAGGTTCACGTCTCTGTCAAACTCCGAATGCAGAACGAGGAAAACGAATACACGCCTGCTGCGTACAATTGGGATATCGTGACGGAGTCCGGAATGCTCACTTGGGTTGGCAACGAGGAAGATGAGAAAGAAGAGGAGAATCTGTCAATAGATACTAGTGTCTGATCTTCACTTTGACCACGGGTTCGATGTAGCGAATCATTATGCCATCACTTGTTTGCTTTTTTTTACACAAGCGCGCGCGCCTTTGTATTCTTTCACACAGTGACATGCCACATTGACGCCACCACCTCTGCAGGAAAATTCTGCCCAACGATTTGGTGTCTATCTACAGACCGTCGTCACATTTTCCCAAGGCTGTCAATAATTATAACATGCTCATGTACACGCGTCTCTGGAGAACCCAGTATGTTGGGTAAGACAAGAGTCCTTATAATGCGATGCCAGCAGGTGTTAGAAGACTTCAATACTGCAGTATGCCAGTCACTGCTCGATGTACGTCCCTCATGTGGTTTGCAGGCTTTTTGCGGGCCACCTAACGTTCTTTAATATGTAGCACCAAAACAACTGAAACGTATTCTCGTCATTGATGGAGGCGGTTTTCGCGCATATGGCAGCCTTCTTGTTCTTCAGGATGTGATCAAGACAGCAGAGTCTCGTTGTCGGCACACTCTTCGTCCTTGCGATGTCTTTGACCTTATCTGCGGAACTTCAACAGGCGGTCTCATCGCCATTCTCCTAGGACGCTTAGGGCTCGATTGTGCTACGGCCATCGAGGTTTACAAAGAGCTTACGCTCTCCATCTGTGGTTCAGATGAAACAAAACTATGGGAAAGGCTTCTCACGTCCGCAGACATCGGTTTGAACTCGAAGAAATTCGATGATGCACTGGCAAAGATCATCGAATTGTATACTGGTTCAGAAAATGCCAGCATGAACCCGAATGAAAGGCGTGATTTGGTTGAACATCCCATTACGAACGTTAGAATCCAGTTTCCTTTCGGGCTCTTCTTTTACTGATCGATATTATTAGACTTTTGTCACACTGACCTCCGAGGCGCCTCACTACAACAATCGAACGCACTGCCTCCGCTCTTATAGCACGCGCTTTCGTCCCCCTCCTCCTTTCGGTCATTCGTGGTCGATAGGCGACGCTGTCCGCGGAACTCTAGCATCTAATATCTTCCTACCAACTTTTTTTCTTGGCCCCAAGCATAGCTTCGGTGACGCTAGCTTCGCTGGTTTCAGTAGTCCTGCTGGACTACTGGTAAAAGAAGTGACATCTTTGTGGCCAAACGAGAATAGCACATCGCTCAACCTAGGACCATGTCTGCAAGCCTTGGCACCCTGTGATCCCCAACGAGAGTGGGCAGTGACCGATTTGTATGCGAAAAAATTTGTGGATCAAATCTTTGACAAAGTAACCTTGAACGACGATCTTCGACCCAAAGCGTTAAACCTGGTCAAACAGGTTGTGCAACTTGCCGTAGACACGGAGATTGCACACGCTGGCCTTAAAGCGGACGGGTCGGTCCTTTCTATATGAAATTCATTCTTCCGCTAATATGGAGTTATGCAGTGTTGCTTCAACACGACTTTGTCCTCCAATGGGCATTGCGCCTGTGGACCTTGTCGATTTCTTCTATTTTGAGAACGTCGATGCAAGTGTAAATACATGGCTCCGCGGTGAGGGAAAGAAGCATATTTCCGATCTGGCCTGTAGTCTCGTGGAACTCAAGGCAGGACCAGTGTCTGTCGACGAAGCGCGTTTCATCATACCTCCCGGCCCCCCTCCAAACACGAACCCCGGATACAACTCCTGCCTCGACGAGCGTCGCCCCGAGACAATGATTGAGTACCTCAAGTAAGCAACAAGTATCATAAGCTTGAACCATGCGATTTACTTAACCTATAGAAAATATCGCGTCTTCTTCGTCATCGACGATTCAGGTTCTGTAAGTTTAAGCCCATTCCCACTATGGTAGAATTCGACCTCATTGGGTGTCCAGATGAAAGGCGACCGTTGGACAGAAACCAGGGATGCACTCCTAGAAATCGCTCAACATGCTCTAGAGCAGGACGTCGAAGACATTGACATGAGGTTTTTTAACAACCAGACAATCTATCGTAAAATTAAGGTTTGCCTCGAGCTTCCTATATCGTTGCATTCATGCCAATGAGTACACCTTTCCTTTAGGGTAAATCGATGGTCGAGTCGATTTTCGACAACGTGAAACCCGCAGGTTCGCGCTTTTTCTTCTAGACCTGTGTGTGTTAGCCTCACGTTCATACCTCACAGGTTACACGCCAACGGGCGCTACCCTTTTTGCTATGCTCGATGAACACATCACTATACTTGACCGTGCCATTCATACTGCCGAATACTCCACTATCAAGCCTTTGGATATCATAATGCTTACTGACGGCGTTCCGAGTAGGTTTCTTAATTACCCAATGTCTGTTTCTAACTAGCTGTTGACAGCTGATAAACCGAAAGACGTGTTGGCGGAAGCGGTTGTTCGCATGAAAAACGCGAGACATCATCCAAATGCCATGGGTGTCCAGATTGTACAGATCGGGAACGATCCAGATGCCAGTCCTGCCCTTAAGGAACTCATGTATGGAGATGTTGGGGTACGCTTGCCGCTCATCAACGATTGCTGTAACGCTGACTTTCTTTAGAGTATGGTAGACACAGTACCGTACAATGGGAAACTCACGCCCCAGAAGTTGGAAAGAATTCTCCTCGGCGGCCTACATCCGAACGTGCGTGCCATGATACCCAGCCAGTGATAGTCCAACCCGCAACAAGGATAGCTCATACTGTAAATGCGACATGTGTTTTGTAATGATGGGTTTTTGTCCACATTAATTGAATGTCTTGCCAGGCGCCAACATTGAACATTTCGACAGCAAGATGACTCCATGCCAAAATAACGGCGTATTGATATGCCGTGCCACCATGCTCATGTGCTATCTACTTCTCTAAATTTCCTCGAAACCTATATGAATTCACAACGATCGAAAATTCGATTCCTCAGATGTAGGTTTGGTGCGAGGTTTTCATTGTAAACTGACGTGTTGTGCAATCAGGGCGTTTATTCTTGCCTTGCTGCAAGGTGGGTCTAAACCTCAAAGCTTGCAACAGTATCAACCAGCCCAGCGAAACGATGCTGGCGCTTTGGGTTCGAAGAATCCAGACCTACATTTTGACTGTGTGAGATGTAGCCATGAGGCTCGCGTTATCTCAGTCTGGTTCATGCGCGCATACATATAATGAAGAAGGTCAGATAATCAAGGCCAATCTTCAGCTAGTTGCGCTATGTGTCATTCGTGGCTCATCGTCCCATTGTGGGCATTATTGTGCTCCTTAGGCGTAATGGCTCAACCGACTCCCACATTGTCAGTGTCCTGTTCAGGACACCAATCCTTTATGCCACACGGAACGACCTCGATGACTTGGACGGCCACAGATGGCGCCGTCTCCGCGAAGACGACGTCTAACCTTACTCCCCTCTTCGCTCCGTGCGGTCCAGACTGGACCACAGGGCGAGAAACTCTCACTGTTGTTGTACCCGAGTGTAATGAAACTCAAACACGCGATGAGCCGCGTTTGGCGTCAATGACAGATGGGTCTATACCGCTGCCCACACCCACATGTATAGGAAAGGTATGTTCAATAAAGAAATCATAATCGGCGCAAACTCAGTGATCGATCCTTCCTCCAAGGACGTGCCCATGCCGAAATCTCATGTCGTAACAGAATTGACTCCTCCAGAGGAGGATCAAGTGATACAGCCATCAGATATTGATTTAATACCTCCCGAAGAAGAGGCGACACCATCAACACCTATCGAAGAAAAGCCACGTACGCCCGAATTAGAGCCCCCCGCACCGGAGGAAGAGACATCAACAGTGTCTGCCGACGGAGAGACGCAGCCACACACACTCGAATTAGAGCTTTCACCGCCAGAGGACGAGAAACCAACACTTCCTCCTGACGAAGAGGTAGAAAAGGAACAGCCGCACACGCCCGAGCTTCCACCACCAGAGGAAGAGACCATAACAGTTCCCCCCGACGCAGATACGCAACCATCGGAAGATGAGCCACACGAGCTTCCACCACCAGAGGAAGAGAAAGTGACAGTGCCTCCTGACGAAGAGGTTGAAAAGGAAGAGCCGCACACGCCCGAGCTTCCACCACCAGAGGAAGTGACAATAACAGTTCCCCCCGAAGCAGAGACGCAACCACAGGAAGCTGAGCCACACGAGCTTCCACCTCCAGAGGACGAGAAAGTCTCACCTCCTGACGAAGAGGTAGAGAAGGGAGACCTGCACACGCCTGAACTTCCGCCACCAGAGGAAGAGAAAGTAAAAGTGACTCCTGACGAAGAGGTAAAGGAAGAGCTGCACCCGCCCGAAGCAGAACTTCCGCCCCCTCTCGACCACGAGGAGCAACCTACATCTCCCGAGGCAGAAGCACCACCCACGAATGAATCAGAACTTCCTCCACCAGATGAGGATGTTGGTTTACCCATTACAGAGCTTCCGCCACCTGAGGACGAAGTTCCGTCAGCCAGCACCGAACCTAAACCCTCACCAGTTGAAGATCTTCCAACCCCAGAGGACGATATACCACATATCGAGGATGAAAGGTGTCCTCCAGTTGAATGTCCAACACCTACCACAGTGATCACTACCACTTCCACGATGACTACTTTTGTCACTGTCTCTACGACAGTCACTTATACGTCGACGGCTCTCCCAGTCACGTCTACAACTACGATCATCGTCTCTGTCACAGACTGTGCTGCATGTCTTCCCTCTTCTACGTAAAAAACTTGGTTAATCTAGAATTCCTTGTTATCACTACGAGCAATGTGTTCTTATCGCTTCGTTGGATTGGCAAAGTACATATACATGATAAAAGACACATCGTACAATGAGATTTCATTTGGATCTGTTATGCTTGATATCTTCCAACAAGGATATCGTAATGACCTGGTCTGATCTAGGTGTTATTTTACAATAGGTTGCGATATATAGGATAAGCTCACCGGTAAAGGAGTGTTATAGGCTCTGCATTTTTGTCAACATCAGATCTGAAGGGTACCAGTCGAACTTTTTGAGCCGAATCCCTGTTGTCCTCACGGCCATCAACATATGCGATGTCGACGTTTACCTGGAACACTCTACACAGTGCGGAGATCTGAACGTCATCTATAGCGATTCGAGTCAGTTTAACAGAAGTGCTGAATCAAGTTTCCTAACCTGCTTCTTTGCCCAACGGTATAACAAATTTCGCGTTGAAATCTTCAGGTGCTAGGATGTCTTCCGAGTTCGGAATATCTTGATTGGTCAGGAAAGGTGCATAATCATCTGGAGCAAGCTGGATTTGGGCTGCCTGGCAGTTCTCGGGTTTGCAAAATGAGTTGTACAGCAGGAGTCGAAAGGACTAACCGTTGCCAATCGCAAGTAATAAACAATAGTATTGGAGTCTGCACGTCACCGAAGACCTTGAGCTCTAATTTCATGAACAAAACAGAAGTGCCGCACTGTAAAAATCCTGGAAATATGCTAGAATGGATTCCACAGTGGTATGTTGCCCATCTGCACCTAGACTGGCGATGTCTTGAATAAGATCTTTGAAGATTGAGTGACTATCTTCATAAGAAATCTTATCAAAACCAGCTGCATCAAGTAAAGGCAACGTCGAATCCAGAACCTTTATCGCGCGGTGAACAGCGGTCTTGATGTCAGAGGCGTGGAGAAGATGTTCAACGAATGCGAAACCGAATGCTATCAGCAAGGATAGTTAGAAAATGATGCGTGAAGAAACAAAAAACTCGCGCACATCTGTAAAAACAGTCTCCATCACCTGCGTGAAATATAACAATATAAGCGTTGGTAAGGGACTGTTATCACAAATGCCCCCGTACCGCGTGTTCTTCGTATGGATTGAAAACCATGGTCTGCAAGCCAATTGAGTTGTTCGATGAATTTCGGGTTCTGGTATTCGTCCCGCAGCTCAGATATGGGGATAATCACGTCCACTAAAGGGCGCTCGACGATACTCTCGTTATATAGGTCCTTTAGAGATTCAGAAACGTAGGTGGAATCTATGAAGTCAAGGCATACTAACCAGGTTTCGTTCATACATATCCTGCGCATCTGGGAAGCTTGTCAATCGGATTCATGACAGGTGTGCAGTGACAACTTACTGGACTCATCCAAGTCTACTGGCTCAAGGGCGTCGACCGTTGCAGTGGAAGAACCATCGAACGTCCTCCATGCAAGCTCGTCATCAAACTCGTCATCGTCTGGAAGATCGGCCAGTTTGGCTTTAGCTGTAAAGAGTCGGACGTGAGAAAAGTTCAGTAATGCTATTTCGGAATACCCACGAGCTGCGAGAAGCTTGTTTGACATCGTCGATGTTGTGTTCAGGTATGTTATGTGGGTGATAGCTATAGTTGGTAGAGAACTTCGTGCGCGATTGTCACGATTTTATAACTGCCATAAGAACAACGACAACAAGTGTTCTTTCAAAACACAACGACAGAGATGAATGTACACCAATTCGAGAACCAAAGCCACTACCATGACAACAAAACAAGGTCAATTACAACGTTAGATGTAAGTAGCACAATTGCAAGTGTACAATAACAACAAGACGAGAATGACGACGACAAAGGTATTGTAATAAGTAAGTAGACGCCATGGACGTCACGGCAGCTGAACTTTGGAATCAATCCGAGTCCGAGTCCCGTTCACGCGTTCTGGCCCAGTTATCCAATTCCTCAAGGATCTTCATTTGCATTTCTGGAGGTTGTCGAGCACTTCAACCAATCTTTGAACTTCAACGTAGGAACACAATTCACGAATCACTCACAAATCTCGAGCAAAGTTGGGAACGTCACCAGGGTGGTTGATCATCCCAAGTTCAACCAGGGCTTTGTGTCTCGATTCCAATCTAGTTACTGGTTAGTGAGAGGCAACTGTTGGAGGCTAAGATAGACTGCTTACTGTTGCTCGGGAGTCAATTGCAATGGAACCTTGTGATGCTTTCGTATTGGCGGCCATTGTGGTTTGGGCGAGCGTTTCTCAGGAGAATTGGCCTTGGCTGGCTTTGACTTGCGTCGACGACGCGTCTGTCTAAAGTTCAGAATAAAAAATATCAAACCTGAGATGATAGACCAACAAGTAAAGTTTTTTTGGTGCGTTCTTCCTCGATACGACTTGGTGCAATGATTTGATCATTGTGGTGACTGTATTTGACGCCAATTGCACTCAGTGTCCTGTGTATTGAATCCTGTTCACTATTGTCCGTCGTAGGGAGAGCTGAAAGTACTCAATCAACCCATGAATCAAGGACCCTTGAGGATGTTTCGTACCATCATCAAATAATAGGGCACCCAGTCCTCGCATATTACCCTGAAAAGGACAATAGTCAGTAGCACTCTATCGGACTATGATTAAAACTAACAAGATCATCTCGATCCTTCCCTTTTGGCTCAGCATCCACAAGCCAGTTTTCATTGTTGGGCTTGACCTGCTTTTTGGACTTGAGACCTCCCATGTTGGCAAGTGCCCAATCCAGTTCAGCAAGATTGGCCTTTTCGATCTACCAATGGGCGTTACATTTGCCAAAGACCGGTCAAAGATCTTTGCTTACAGCCATCTTTGTCGCAAGCTTATCTTCGTGAAGTTTGAAGATATTTTCAATTCCAAAGAGCTCGCCTTTTTTGCCGGTATCCCCCTGAACACCCTCGAAATACCTTGAGCCATCGTATTAGCAAAATAGAACACACTGAATTTTGAAGCCCGTCACCTGGTTTGGACACTTGCCTCATAAGCAATAGCCATCTGCTGCTGCTTGTAAATTTGTCGAGCATAGATCAATTCCTCGACGGAGCCTGCTCCTAACAGGCGATAAACGGAGACATCGCGAGTCTGTCCAAACCGGAAAGCCCTTTCAAGAAGATTAGGGCACTGCGTGAGAGGGAGCGAGTATTTCCTGACCTATCCATGGCTTGAAGATCATGTGCTGGGTCTGGGGGTTTTGAACGCCGACGTCAGTTATTTTTTGAACACCCGCATATCTTTGAATCTTACTCCAGTTAGGATCTGGAAGGATTTGGTTGAAAAAAGGGGGCACGGAGAACTGTTCAGTGCATACCAAAAATAACGACTTTGTTGGCACCTGTCAAATTCAATCCTGTTCCTCCAGCGAGTGTTGAGATTAAGAATATGAAAACATCTGGATCGGAGTGAAACTGATCAATCATAGGCATCCCTGAAATTAAGATAGCAGATGAGGGTATGTTGCCCAAGGTGCGGTTCAATCGGCGTACGGTCTGATTGTTTGGTAGCCCCATCTAACTTGAGAAATCCATGCCCTTATGTATGATATGTGAGACTTTATGCAGTCTCAAACAAACACAAACTCACTGACCCTTAGATTTGAGGTGAAAGTCCAGCATTTCGAGCAATTTAACAGATTTGGTAAAGATCAGCACTTTGTTCGTTGAATCCTTGCGCCACTCTTTTAATAGCATTTCAAGAACCTTGAAATGACAAGTAATCAGCATCAATGGGAGAAATGTAGAGGTATTTGGATGGTTACCCACCGTCCACTTTCCGCAGAATTTAGGTTGCATCATGGCAGTTCCGTACTTCGGTGCATCACCGTCAGGGAAAGCAAGTTCAGCCAATGCTCTGTTTCGAATAATCTGTGAATAAAAAGTCGTTATTTCGATCCTCTAAAAGACGTGAAAGTACGTACTTGTTCAGGGCTGTCAGTCGGCGCTAAAAATCAAAGAGCGATCAGCACGAATTAAGCAACTGGACGGCCAAGGCACTGAGCGATGAGCACACGCACACGGTAATATCAAGGCAAGATGGTTTGATAGCTTGATAAGAATCGACATATATTTAAAAACATCTCCAGGGGCAACTTTCCCGCAGCAGGTTTTAAGGCTATGCAGGTCACTGATTAGCAACGTACGTCTCAATCCAGAACGAACAAAAGACCTTTTCCCGGAGCCGCAGGAGCACAGGTGATTCCGATTTATCATGTTCTGCACAGGGTCCATGTTCAAAATCTGCTTGTAGACTGCAATTTGTTGCGATGTCAGGGGGCAAAACACGACTTGATCTGTTTTCATTGGTAGCTATAGTAGTGGGGAGTAAGCGAAAGATAGGATTGAAGAGGCTCAGGCTGAAAGACATGCCTGGTCACGAATGATGTCTTTTGTCCTGTTGCAATCCATTGTTGACTCCACAATCTAGGGCGTGAACAAACACGTACCTTCGCAAGAAAAATTGTGGTAGTAACTTATCCCTCAAAACAAGCGCAACAACCTTCAGTTGGATCGATTGATGGTCAATTTGGAAGAAGACATCCAGAAACTTACGAGGGCTTTGGCCCGTTCATCTTCCGTTGCACCGGCTGATTGGCCCAATGTTAATGGTTTCACGATAAACCCATTCCACTGCCTTGCATTTCCGACTCTCCCAGGATTCGTCCAATCCAATATTGTCCACATCTCTTTGTACGAGTTCTGTATCGTGGTACCTGTCAGCCCGAATCGTCGTTCGCATCCAAATTGATGGTAGGCCATTGCGATTTTAGAGTTGACATTCTTCACGCGATGAACCTCGTCGACAAAGATGGTTGTCCATGGAAGGCTGTCCAGAACGTCAATGTCACGGCGTGCAACATCGAACGTGGTCAGCACTGAAAATGCCTTAGAATAAGGATGTGAATAATTATGGGAGAGCCAAAGCGCACCGACGTCGATTCTGCCCATTTTAAAGTCGTTGAGCACCGGTTCACGTTCCTTCTGACTCCCATTATACATGCCGATTTCAAAATACCCCCACTGCAAACTGTCCTGTCAAGCGTAAAAAAGGAAAGGGTGCACACTCACCGTCTGAAATTCTCTTTGCCAATTATGCACCACTGTGCTGGGAGCAATTATCAGACAAGTTGGCCATGTCGCATCGGCAGGAGGCAATTCTCGTCGTTTCTTCCAAGCTTCCCCATCTTGGAGACGAGACACGTGTTTTTTTCGACGATTTTTGTCAGTCATGACACCTTTCTTCTGCATGATAGCAGACAGGAATGATATCACTTGAATAGTTTTACCTGCATAAGGTTGGCTCGAGGAACAACAGAAAGATAATCGAATTTTCTTACCCTTAGAAGTGCATTCAGTCAGATGAGGAACCACCAGACGCAGAAAAACGTACCAGACCCATGTCATCTCCCAGAAGGCCGCCTCGTCCTTCAGAATACTGCTTGTAAAAGAATCGAACCCCGTCTCGTTGGTAGTCACGAAGATATGTATTGATGGAGGCTGGGACGGCTATCTTCTTGTCAGAGTCAAGGTATAATGGACCTCGAAATGCTTGTCCGTCTCGAAGAGGAAATCCCGGACGAGGTTTCAGCCGCTGACGACGATGAGAGATTGTCGCATCGAATGTAACGACACTTACTGGATCATCCAACTCGTACTCGGGATCAGATTCAGTTTCTGATCCAGAAGAGACATACGCTGAGATTAATGGGGCCGCCAACAGCTGCTCCTCCATATCAGATTCAGGTTCGGTAACAGAATCCTCCAACTCTAAACAAAACGATTTAGAAGAGGGCTGTTAAATTATGTCGAACCCTGGTTTCCTTGAGATGGCCTACGTGGTGTGGTCACAGCTGAGGTACGCTGGGGTATCAACATTCCATTGTCCACCTCTGAGTCGGATTCTGCAAGGGAAAATTAGATTCAAAAACGAAGTAATTAGATATCAGATACCAGTTACTGAGTCTTCGACGTTACCCACACCAAAATCTGATGAAGGCGCCTGAAAATTTGGGGGGGTCTTTCTTTCTCTGTTTGTTGGGATGAAGATTTTTTTATGTGACACAGAATCCCCCGAATCCTCGTCGCTACCTTCGGAATCTTCGTCTTCATCCTCGTCTTCTCGCTCATCTCTCCTTTCGTCTGGCTCGTCATTTGATTCCTCTGATTCGGAACGTAAATCCAGACTTTCTTCCGCTGGTGGCCATTACTGCGAGATTATGAAGTAATGGTCGCAACAACTTACCAAAATACTCTAACAGCGGATTCGGTTCTTGTGAATCAACGTGTCCGTACTGAGCTATCAGATCATAAGAATTCGGTAAGAGAGAAACAAGAGTGGTCTTACTGCGAAGTCGTTTGACTGAGGATCCTCCGGTTGTTATGGCACGCTTGCCTCTCTTCGAGCGAGCTGCAGAGGACGTCGAAGGACCAGAGCTGCCCTTCTTTCTCTTTTTTACGCTCTCAGGTATATATGCACCGGGATTAAAATCAGAGTCTGAGTCTATTTCTGCGGTGCCAGTTTTGCCTCAGCGGGAAAATGGCGCCAAAAAGTAACGTAGTACCGACCAATGGGTGCAGGCTCAGATGGTCTATTACCTATGAAACGTGAACTAAGATAATTGCAGAGAAAAAAGAGTTCAACACATACGCCGAGCATAGCCAGACACCTTTTCTGGATTAGGCATCGTTGGGATGAAGTGTGAGAGGAACAATGACGAGACACGACTAATAATTGTCATGGTCGCGTCGCCCACGTGACTATTTACTAAATATGGGATTTCAAAGTTGGGTGAACGTATTGTAGTCTCTCAAACTTAGGAAAGGTGGTTATTCCAGTAAATTGATGCAGTTCAGGGGAGAAGAATTAGCTTTAAATTTAGGGGAAAATAGTTTGTGTGCAAGACAGTGGGCAATGAAAGATCTTAGTGGACACTATATTCGTCATTCCTCAGCACTCCTCCGAGCCAGTCTTCGCACCTTCTTCCGATAGCCTTGAAGCGAGTTGAGTGAGTGGCGGTCACGCTGCAAGAAGTTACTGCATACCTTCAATATCCGTCCTAACCTCCTTCGCAGCATCAACATTTGCGGGACTGTCGAGGTTGGGGGTGTCAGACGAGAGCAAAGAGATGACACTGATGAGCTAAGATCCAATTGAGATCGGCAAAGAAGAACCAGCGATAACCCGTTGGAGGCTTACGATAGTTTCTACAGTGTGGACGGGCCTCCATCTCTCTTTAGAATCCTCATAGCCGTATTGATCGTCGCCAGGTGCATGCTTTAAGACAGATGTAGTCAGAGAGGATCGGCAGTACAAAATCGCAACGTACCAGAATAGAAATGCACACGGTACCGTCGGGATAGACTGGATAACATGTAAGAGACAGGAGCGTTTCAGAAATAAAACCGACATACTATTCGGATGCCACATTGGGGTTAGGAAGCGCATCTTCGGAGGTTGAATAGGGTATTCCTCAGGGAAAGTCAATCGCGCTTTCAATAAAGCACTTTCACTGTTTTTAAGCCATGAAGTTGGCAGTCACAAGGTGAACTAAAAGACTAGTCATACTAGAGTGTATCAGTAGGGCTACAAGAATCAGAATGCGATTGTAAAGTATGTATGGTGTCTCTCACCCAATGATCATGATTTCCCATTCAAATAGGTTGCTTTCGTCGACGAGGCCTGTATGTATGTAGGAAACGCATCAGCTGGGCAGATCTCAACCGAAGACATAGAAGGCACAAGCCTGCAGAAAAACCCTCCACTGGCTGTTTTGTGAGCTCAGCAAGCTGTCGACGAAGGAGAAGAGTGGGCGAGGTCATGATGAGAGTTAAAATATTCAATCGAGTTTGGGGGACTGATCAGATTTCCCTTCTGTCCTCTTATATACGGACGTTCACGTGACGATTTTCTTCACAAAACCGTAACAATAGCTGGAAATATAAAGAGCGCTATACTAGTAAGTAGGCAATTCCTGATGTCAGCAGAAGGCTTCTACCAAGGAACAAAATCAACCAGGTATCCATGGAGGTTTCCAGAATAGCAGCCTTTGTGAATAACACGGAGATATTTGACACAAATTAACAGGAAGCCGACTCACTATGGATATCAGGGAGGGGGGGAAGAGATCCTTGTATTACGATTCAGAGTCTGAGTCAGCGACCTTAATCTTCATACCTCTACTAGTACTCAAGTAGTATTGACGATCCGTCATAAAACAGATATCTAGGTACTAATGACTGATGCTGATAAACGTAGACTTGATCCCATAATGTTAATCTTTCGATTCGGCCATTGACCCATGCTATACAGAGACGCGCCACAGGCGTTCGCCGTCGTCCCGACGCGAGTCGTTGCCCGCCACCAGCTCGAGCTCACATGACCTCGATTTTCAAGCACGTGCCAATTCAAATTCTCAGTCCAAAACCTCTTCTAACTTGGCTCGTCGCCATTTCTGGATCGCTTTATCCATCCTTGGTTCTTCACATTGTATTTCTGTAAGTGCGGTTGGTTTTCTGGAAGGAGTATCAACCGTGTTATGCAATGGAGGATGATGAAATTGACTGGGCCAATGTGAACACAAAGATTTGGAAAGGACTGGGAGTCACCGATCCAATCAAGAATGTCGAGGTATATTTTAAATTTCTGCTACTCCAGTAGAAGCTAATGCATCCATTGTTGTTATAGGACAAATGGCTTTTACTCCCCGCTTTCTTGAGGGTGAAAGGACTTGTAAAGCAGCACATCGACTCGTTCAACTACTTCGTCGACGTCGATATCAAGAACATCGTCAAAGCCAACAACAAAGTGACTTCCGACGTTGACCCACGATTCTGGCTGAAGTACACTGACATCAACGTTGGCTTTCCCGATCGTAATGAAATGTCCTCAGTGGATAGAAAGGTCACACCAAACGAATGTCGTCTTCGCGATATCACCTATGCTGCGCCTATAATCGTCACGATACAATATACTCGTGGAAGGTCCATTGTTCAAAGAAACGTTAACATCGGCCGAATACCAATCATGTTGAGGAGCAGCAAGTGTGTTCTAACAAACCGATCGGAGGCAGACCTTGCGCGTATGATCGAATGTCCTCTTGATCCTGGGGGTTATTTTGTTGTCAAAGGCACGGAGAAGGTCATTCTTGTCCAGGAACAGCTTAGCAAGAACCGCATTATCGTTGAAACTGATCCAGTGAAAGGTATCGTACAGGCGTCGTGTACATCGTGCGTTCCTTCAATTCCCCAACAATGACATATTATTGACGATTCACACTTTGACAGATCTACTCACGGCGGCTTGAAGTCAAAAACGTATGTCGCGACAAAAAAAGGCAAAATATATCTTCGCCACAATTGCACCCATGAAGATATTCCCATCGCGATCGCGCTGAAAGCTTTGGGAATTCAATCCGACAAGGAAATCCTCTTGCTAACCGCTGGAAATACAGAAGCTTACAAAATTGCGTTCTCTGCAAGTTTAGAAGAAGCGGCCAAACTTGGTGTCTTTACACGGCATCAGGCATTAGAGTACATCGGTAGTCGCGTTAAAATCAACCGCCGTGTCATGGGTCCCCGACGACCAGCATGGGAAGAAGCATTGGAGGCTCTTGCAACTATCGTCCTTGCTCACGTCCCTGTGAACGGTCTAGATTTTCGAGCCAAAGCAATTTTCGTTGCTACAATGACTCGCCGCGTGCTAATGGCTATGGACGACGAAAAAATGGTAGATGACCGTGACTACGTGGGCAACAAGCGTTTGGAACTGTGAATTTTCCACTCACTGTCTTGACCCCTTCTGACTAATTCCATTCCGCCAGGGCTGGACAGCTTCTGGCACTCCTTTTTGAAGACCTATTTAAGACCTACAATACCAACCTCAAATCGGCTATAGACAAGGTTCTAAAGAAACCTTCGAGGACAAGTGAATTTGATGCTTTCAATACTATGCAATTCCAAGGGGATCATCTTACGGCTGGCTTCGTGCGCGCTATTTCAACGGGAAATTGGTCTTTAAAGCGGTTCAAGATGGAGCGTGCTGGTGTCACACATGTTCTTAGTCGGTTGAGCTTCATCTCCGCACTTGGAATGATGACTCGCATATCATCGCAATTCGAAAAGACGAGAAAGGTTAGCGGTCCTCGAGCGTTGCAGCCCAGCCAGTGGGGGGTTCTGTGCCCCAGCGACACCCCTGAAGGGGAAGCTTGCGGACTGGTTAAAAATTTAGCATTGATGACGCACATTACAACTGACGTGGACGAGGGACCCATCATCCAGCTGGCGTTCATGTTAGGTGTAGAAGGTCCGTCATGTCGTAATTCTCACCATCTTGCATTCAGCTGATGGTAAACTCACTTTATTCAGACATAACAATGGCCACCGGAACAGAGATATACGGACCCCATACTTTCGTTGTCAATGTTAACGGTACCATTATCGGATTGACACGCTACCCAGCACGATTCGTGGCGCAGTTCCGGAAACTTCGACGCGCTCGACGAATGAGTGAATTTGTCAGCATATACATCAACAATCATCATCACGCTGTGCACATTGCATGCGATGGTGGCCGAATCTGTCGACCAATGATCATTGTGGAGAATGAACGCCCAAAGGTTACGTCGGAACACATCACTGTAAGATCGGATTTTTAACTTCCCGAAATCCGGCCTTAACTTTTCTGAAGCTTCTAAAAACGGGGAAATTAAGTTTTGACGACTTTCTCCGGCAGGGTCTTGTCGAATACCTCGATGTTAACGAAGAGAACGATACCTATATCGCTCTCTACGAAGCTGACATCGTGCTTGCCACAACGCATCTAGAGATTGAGCCCTTCACGCTGCTTGGTGCCGTTGCTGGCCTAATCCCTTATCCACATCATAACCAATCTCCGCGAAACACTTATCAATGTGCAATGGGCAAGCAAGCTATTGGTGCCATTGCCTATAACCAGCTCAACAGAATTGACACTCTTCTCTACCTGCTTGTTTATCCTCAGCAACCTATGGTCAAGACCAAAACAATCGAGCTAGTTGGATACGATCGCCTTCCTGCTGGCCAAAATGCCACCGTTGCGGTCATGAGTTTCTCTGGATATGATATTGAGGACGCTTTGATCTTGAACAAGGTTAGATTCCTTGTGTTCATTGGCGAGCGTCATTTGACTGATAATTCCCAGGCCAGTCTAGACCGAGGTTATGGTCGCTGTCAAGTGCTGCGCAAAAACGCAACTCTAATTCGCAAATACCCCAATGGCACGTGAGTTCAGGAGACCCACTTTATGGGCCTCTCCAGGACTGAAAAGGATTTAACGCAGATTTGATCGCCTCGCTGACGCGCCTGTGGACGAAAATGGACAAGTTGCAAAGAAATATGACATCATTCAGATGGATGGGCTGGCAGGAGTTGGTGAACGTGTGGATCCTGGGGATGTCTACGTCAACAAGCAATCTCCGACAAATGCAACGGACAACACGTTCACCGGTCAGGCCGCGTCTGTACCTTACAAAAATGCGCCTTTGACCTACAAATCTCCTGTTGCGGGTAACATCGACAAGGTTATGATTAGCGATACTGAAAACGACCAGACACTTATCAAAGTTCTGATCCGCCAAACGCGGCGACCAGAACTGGGGGACAAGTTTTCGTCTAGGCATGGGCAAAAGGGCGTCTGTGGTCTTATTGTGAATCAAGAGGACATGCCCTTCAACGATCGTGGAATAAACCCGGGTCAGTCGGTGTGATTACAGTGCTCACGATCTCGCTCATGTATGAGTCAGATACTATCATGAACCCTCATGGTTTTCCGTCGCGAATGACTGTTGGAAAGATGATAGAGTTATTGGCGGGCAAGGTCAGTCTTCACATGAGTCGTCGGGTTCAACTTTGATTCACACCGCCCAGGCTGGCGTACTCAATGGTTCTTTGGAGTATGGTACAGCATTTGGCGGTTCAAAAGTATATATGTCACAGTTTCACATTTCAGCTTGACTCACAGCTTGCCCCAGGTAGAAGATATGAGCCGCATCCTTATTGATAATGGGTTCAGCTATGCTGGGAAAGACATGCTGACTAGTGGTATCACTGGTGAACCTCTTGAAGCATACGTATATTTCGGGCCTATCTATTACCAGGTATTTTCATTTACTTTGATACGCTCCAGATAGTTTGACGCGTTTTCCCAGAAATTGAGTAAGTACAGATGTTACTTCATCCAAGATTTAAACCTTGAAAATTGCTTCCCCAGAGCACATGGTGATGGATAAAATGCACGCTCGCGCAAGGTTGATCTTTGCAAGTTCAAATTGTGCTCCTCTGACTATTTCCATGTAGAGGTCCCCGAGCAACGCTGACGCGACAACCGACTGAAGGTAGATCCCGGGAAGGTGGTTTGCGGTTGGGAGAAATGGAGCGAGATTGTTTGATTGGATATGGGGCAACCCAACTGTTGCTTGAACGGCTAATGATCTCATCCGACAAATTTGAAGTCAACGCGTGCGAAGAGTGTGGTTTGATGGGGTATAATGGATGGTGTACTTACTGCAAGAGTTCCAAGAAGATGGCACAATTGACTATTCCATATGCGGCGAAATTGTTATTCCAAGAGGTGCGTTCCTAGTTCTGTGCATGTAACAAGATGTCGATTCATCAATTTCAGCTCATGGCAATGAATGTCGTACCACGACTAGTCCTTGACGATGCCTAACGCCACTGCTGTGTTTTGTTTACCACCTCGCGATACGCCGCCTTCGACACCTGGTGGAATATCTATTACCACCAACCTGGCAAGTCCACACTGAGGCCGAAAGATTCGCGATAGAGGTCTGCTGACCCATCTTTTGGGGATGTAGAGTTAACAATCGGAATGTATGGTTGTTTAGACATCTAGGATCATGCTTCATTTTTGCTGCATTCATATGTACGAATAGACAGCAATCTTTGAAAACCAAAAAAGAAAGAAATTTCAAATGAGAAGTCATCATGGTCATGTGACTACCCAAGCCCACCACGGGTTCACGGCCGCTGAGTCCGAGGTACCGAGCAGTTTGTCTTCATCCTTCTCTACCAACACAACAGGCGTTTTATCAGAACGATGGCCAGCAGGAATACTTCTAGTGCAACCGCTCTACGACGTTTGATGACTGAATATAAACAACTGACTTCAGGGGGTAAGGGGACGCTCAATCTGGTTCCAACATAATATTAAGATCCTGGCAGGCTCTCCCGATGGCATGTTCACTGCCGGTACTTCGCTGCTTCAACCCAGTTATTCTCCCTTTTGATCGTATGTCCGACAGGACCTATCTCCGAATCTGACTTCTTTACTTGGGAGGCTCTCATATGTGGCCCAAAGGACACGCCCTTCGTAGGTTGTTTCACGATAGCTATAACATTGCAAACTCAACATTCTCCAGGAAGGGGGCGTGTTTGCCGCCAAACTAACTTTTGTATGCCCTTCCATCTGTAGAAAGGCGTGGTAAGGTCACTAACAACATATCTATAGCCTCATGACTATCCTTTATCTCCCTTTAAAATGAAATTTGAACCTCCTTTATTTCACCCAAACAGTGAGAGTGGCAGCATCAAATACCTGTTTTTGCTGATGTATGTCCTTATAGTTTACGCCGACGGAAACGTCTGTATCTCGATTTTGCACACCCCTGGGGACGATCCTACCATGTATGAGCAGGCTTCCGAGCGTTGGAGCCCCGTCCAGAGCGTTGAAAAGGTCATCCTTAGTGTGATATCAATGCTTGCGGGTAAGTACCATTTATTAGTATCTCATATCTCTCACAAACTGTCATTCGTGCTCCCGAAATCAAGAACCAAACTTAGAAAGCGGTGCGAACATTGATTGTTGCAAATTGTACCGAGAGGATCGAAAGGAATACGAGAGGATAGTAAGAGAATCGATAAAGGAACAACTGGGAATATAGTAATGGTAATAATGCGTGTATGTTTATTTACAAGTGGGGATATAATATAGGGATTACAGCTGGTAATCAAATTAAGGTATGATATATCACTCTCGTCGTAATTTGAAAGTTCTTTCACTGACGGGATGTCCAAAGATATGCCTTTGAATGTACTCGTTGCGAAACATTGCTTTCGGATCAACCTTTTCGAGGACTTGCCTAAAATCATCGAAGCGTGGATAAAGTTCGCGAAGTTGCTCTGGTTGTAGATGATGAGCCTTTGCCCAATGAGGCCGGCCATGATGGCGAACCGCGATACTTTCGTAACCAGTGAAGTACCGTCGATAAGGGACGTTAAATCCGTAAGGCCTGGAAACAGTTGTGATGACATACATGAACGATTAACAAGGCGGCTTACTTGTACTGCACAAGTCCGATCCAACATGTCCGCTGACCATAGCTTGGGCTGAGCCAAATGTCGTCAGCGGCAGAAAAACGGATTTCGATCGGTACGTGGGGTCGGATGCCGTTAGGATCTTGACTCTCCTGCTCCAGCCATTTCCGAAGTTCGCGAAGGCACGATGTAGTCCGGTCAAAAGGAATGGCCCATTCAGTGGTATGCTGTGGATACTGCACGAATCGTCGCGGATTAGCTCAACTATTTGATCTACGTGATTTCAATAAGCGTACTCGGCAGTCCACGTTGAATATTTTGTGACCATCATCAACGCCGACGGTCGGTGATTTGATGAGCCAGCAAGTATAATGAGAGATCCAGATATTGAGGAACAGGAAATAACGAGCGACGAATAAGAACAACTGTGTGAGATGGTGGCCCATGAATGTCTGCCACCACCAACTACCAGCGGGGTTTTTCGCCTGGAGCAATTGATCAACGCCATAGAGCTTAGGTTACATGTGAAGAACGTACTTCTTTGGAGCGGTCGGAATAGCTACAACGCACAGTATCTGAAGCTGGAAACCACCAGAATCGAACATGCTGAGCGCAATGCACAAGTTTATCGAAACGATGAATGAAGTCATCAAAGGGTATCGACTCCTGTATTTCTTTAAGTCGAAATGCAGGCTCTACCGCCAGTTGTATACTCAGAATTACACCAGTGGCGCCAAGTCCACAGATCGTGGCCGTAAAAAGATCGGGATGTTCATTCCGGGAACAGAAGGTGCGTGAACCATCGGCCAAAAGGAGTGTCAGGCCAATGACGTGTGTAGACATTACGCCATAGTCAATTCCTGACCCATGTGTGGCGGTTGTGACAATTCCGGCAAGTGTTTGGTCCGAAATAGAACCAACATTCATCATAGCAAGACCGTATATGTCCAGTTGAGTGTGAAGCTCGTGTAGAGTGATACCTCCTTGAGCGACGATATAACGTTTCTCGATGTTGACCTATAAACCGCCCAACAAAAATGGTCACCTCAAATGGGCCAAGATCACATAAAACAATTTGATGCGTACCTCAAGCAGACGATTTAACTTGGTTGTTCGCAACATATAATCAGTGGTGCAAGCAAGGTCACTCGGACTGTGCCCTACGCCGACCACCCTAACTGATTTGCCCTCACGACGGGCAAGTTCAATGACAAGTTCACATTGAAAATCGTTTTCTGGCTCGAAGACACCCAAAGGGGTGCAGTAAAAGCTCTTCCCCCAATTCGAAAATTTAGCTCTAGGGGACGAAGAAGGGAGAGTTATTGGCTGGAGAAGGCTGTAGAGATTTTTTAGAGGTATCTCGCGAGGGGTCGCGGTCAATTGGGAGGCCATGGCTGACTGTTCTACATTTTCGACAAACTTTTTTGCGCTTTATAAGTTTCTGCAACGCCTAAATGTGTATAGATGACGCCAGCCCGATTGATCGCCCAATATGCACGGACAGCGCCGGAAAAACGGGATCTCGGCAAGTTCCGGATATTTTGCTTATCCAGTCTGTTGGGAACTTGGTAGGAAACAGGTACCCTGAGGGATCTCCAAGTAACAATATTTGATACCACAAGGCCAAGTAATATCAGCACATCCAATTTAGGTTGCTCGTGTTTTGATATTTCCTCTCAAGTCGGCTGAAGGGGCCGAACCCCAATCAAGGATCTACAAAGAGTTTGGGCAACATTAAAATTAGTGCAGCCTGACGCTTGTTGCCTCCATTGGCTCCCCGAGCTGGTACGAGTGCTAAGGCGCGTGATACTGAGGGAGAAGGAAACCAAGAATATGCATTTCCGGCAGTCAAAACGTTGCATTAAGGAGGGGGGAAAGGTGTAAGGATCGTGTAAAACCACCCAATCCAAAGCACAGGAGTCTTTTCGCTAACTCAGATAGTCAAAGGTCACCCTATCTCAAGATCGTCAGTAGAGTTCGAGATCGCATCGAGTGCCCTACCTTCCCCATTCCTGATTGTTATAAAGCAGAATGCCACGGACCTCCGCGCTGTCCAGCTCCAGCCCAAGTTCGAATTCTACTTGCATCAGCTCGACATCCTTCAAAATAGGCTCAAAAATAGCTCACCGGTGTAAAACCCACCACCGGTCTGTGGCAACGCGGCATTCTGTTGAAATGTCGGAAGAGAGGAGAGATCGACTGTCCATTTGCATAGTTCGGTCGTTTCCCCTTCATCAGTATATCGCATGATTTTATCCGTATCGCTCGTATAGAGGGTAGCGACAAACGTCGAGTCTAAAAAGCATCAGTGATCTATGAAAGCTGTTCCACGGCAAAATAATCGAACCGTGGCTAGCTTGAGAGTATTTGCTGTCAATGTCAAATTGTATCAATTCAAGAGGTCGAAATTTGCAAATTTGACTGTTTGAGGTCGCAACTTACCAAAACTTTGTTGTCATGCGTTGTCTAAACGGTGTTCAGTGTGTTGCCACCACGATGGAAAAGAAGTCTATGCACCCTTTCCGAAGAATAGCCCCTTTAGATACGAGATATTGTAGCCTACATAGGGGCAAGCATGAGTTGTGCAAGAAGGCTGGGCCCAACCGTGTGGCGTACCTATTTTCGCAAATGGGAACGCCTGCGTCATTAGTTTTGATGTACGCTGGCCGTTTTAACCAATCCTCCTGTTCGGCCGGAAGCTTGACCTGACAAAAGGACCAGGTAAGTCGATAACCTTGGTCCGAGAATTAGCATACCTTCATGATGTAAGATTTCGGGGCGATAATGCTCGCAACCAAGGGTCGGCGAGCTAAACCATAACGCGCGGCACCACGTAGAGTGGCCGTATCGGCATCTGTGGGTCTCGCAATGACTTGTATTCTGGATGAAAAGCGTTCCTATAAAATGTCAGCATGCGTGAGATTTCCCCTCGGGGGATTTGAAACTGACTTCTATTCGTTGCTTCAGGTATGCACTCCCCGCGAAACCACCAACAAGGAGAAGGGCATCCATCCTTTGATCCACCTTGCGTATTTGTTCTTCAATGAGTTGTAACACCTATGCCAGGCAACAAAACCTGAGATGATGTTCTTAAACAACGGGAAAAACATTGATACCTCTGCAACGACAGGATCGTAAACTTCTCGGCGCAGTAAACTTCCAGGTATTGATAATTGGCCATTAATCAGGCCAACCGATGGATCGTCGGGATCTATCACGTTGAAGCACTCAAAGTGGAACATATTTTCTGTAGAAGACGCCACTTTAAGATACGAGAATTGAAAACGATTGTCCCGTTACGTACGGTCGTCACTAATGCCACGATACGCTAGTTTTTCAGTCTCGCTAAAGGAGTGCACTGTTACATGTAAGCGTTGATTAACAATTGCAACAACCCATGTTGTCATGGGTCAATGGTCAATACGCACTGAAATAGGCCAAGGACGCCTGATCGAGATGGGCTGGATGTTCCGCTAAAAGTGCCTTGGCAAAATGAGGAATTGAAAAGAGGTCTGCCATAAGTCACGGAGCTCACCATGACCAGTTCTCGGAAGCGCAGATCGAGGAACAAGCTGCCGCAATTCGCCCCCGACCGCGCACACATTTCACCTATTTCCAGGTGCGCCATCTGCCCAATGATCTATCCACATGAAGAACAAAAGATAACATGCCCCATTGGATAATGTAAATGTATGGTAAGACTGACCTTGTAGACAGCCTACAATTACTGTCAGTTACCACACACGTAAAGCGATGATCATATCGAAAGAACGTACCAGATCAACGGTACCACCACCAGCGTCAACCACAACGAAATTCTGGGATGGTTTGAGATGATGAAGATCCGTTAGTTGCGCACAATGTACAGCGGCCGCTTCGGGTTCTGTGATTATGTGAAGACGTCCTCTCCAATTCGTGTCGCCAGCATGAGCGCTTTGGACAAGACCAGCGTGTATTGCCGCCTCCCGCATCATTTCACACCCCTTTCCATCCCACGCAGCAGGAACTGTTAACCAAACATCGGCAGAAGCTTCGTATGATGGTTATTAGTATGATGTAGCTCATGAATCTTCGAGAGAATCGACATACTGAGATCGGCAACTGCGCCTATTTCGCGTGTAATTTGATCTTTTGCATGTTCCCACAGACAGCTCAAGAAGTCCACAATGAGATCAATGGCCATTTTTCCAGGCTGAGAAGAGGAATGTTATCATCATAATTCAATGTTAATAAGCACAATTACTGACCGGAAGTAGAGGCAGGCGTGGGTCGATAGCAGACTGATCACGCAATGCGCGTGGTTCCAGGAACAATTTGAACCATTCACAACGTGTCGTCCCGGGCATTGGGCTGGCATTTTTCGCTTCTAATCCCCAAGCCAAAATTCTTCCATGCTCGTCATACAGTAAGCAAGTGGGTATCTATGTCAGACATCTATCCATCACTACCGGGCAAGGCCGAAGAATGTGGAAGTTCTCGCCTTGCGGAAGGTCTCGGGGGACCCTGGCCAGTGAAGGATCTGTTGAACTTGGCCGCCGGCAATCCGAGCGGAACCATATGCCTAAAGGCGACACAAATTGGATCACAAAAGAACAAAGGATAAATCTACGTACGACGCCAGAGAAAGTTGTTCCTTGCACAAACCGTGAGTCAAATGTAAGCGAGCCAGCAACGCAAGTTACCGAAATCGATGGAAACAGACATCTTCCCTTCGTCAGGAGGAGGAGATATCGTTTGAGCTCGAGGTGGAGAAGACATCATAATTGGTGGGCTTCCTGAAATCGTTGAAGGATGGTGAATAGAACCGGGACGAGCAAGTTGCTCGTTAATCGGCCCCTGACCACTTCCAGGATTGAATATTGGAGCATTGTATGGCTGAGGATTTACATGAGGCAGCGTCGTTCCGTAACGGCCCAATTGGTCTGTTGTATCCTGACCAGGTTGACCCCAGGGTGCAGCAGTTCCATTATACGTCAGGACTGGAGGCGGAGAAGGGATTGTAGGCTGTTGAAATGTTGCCTGAGGATATTGTTGTTGGAACTGTTTCTCTAGACCCGGATGTGAAGCTGGCTGTTCTGTGACCGTGCCCGATTTGAGCTTCGTCACCGTTTGGGGAGTAGGCTTATCTGCAGGTTCTCCACAACAACCCATAGCTTCCACGTTTGGTGGTAACAAGGATGCACAGCAAGCTCCCGAATATGGTTGCGCCCATCATGCATCACGCTCATCACAACTGTTGATGTGAAAAAGGTACCTGAGTGGCGGTGCAAAATTTGGAACTTGGACTTGAAAACAAGCGCCCAAACTTTCAACCACTGGAAAGTATCAGCACAACTCCGATGCCCACACGAAACCTCATATTACAGCCCCAGTTCTGAGAAGACAAATAAAACTGGCGATCTGTGGAAGTTCATCACATCAGAAAGGTTCTTTGATCTTCCCTTGTGTGATGAATATTTACTGCCTGCCATAATGATACGCATAGTATACAGTAGACAGACCTTCGGTAGATAGATAATTTTCCTGCAACTTAATCTCAAGAAATACGCTTGTACAGAGTTCAGCAAAAAATATATGACAGTGCGTTTCAACTGTCTGTGTATTCACTTGATGTACATTTCTATCCGAGATCCATTGAAATTTGATTCATGAGAGTTCATGAGATCCTTGAATATCCTACATCATGTGCTGTAACTGAGGAGTTATTACAAGCTCCGGACATCCAGGGGGACTTTGTAAAACTTCCCAGAACATAGAATCAGATACCACTTTTGGAGCCTGAGGCCGTTGGAAATAAACTTGGTAATTACTGGGAGTACATCAAATACGTTTACTGGACAAGAAGTCATCGCATGACAAGTTCTCCAGAATCAGGAGAGACATCATCGCCAAGTACTTCATTTATGGCCATGCAGGACATGTGCAATACGAATGCCATAACCACAGCAGAAGACAGAACAAATTCCGCGAGTCTTCTGTTAGAAGCTAGCCCCAAACGGATTGTCATATTTTCCAACGATAATTTCGTGAGACTGGTTAGGCTCCCATGATATCATGAGATTGGTATCGAGATATATTTCTGATACGGAACGTCAGCGTCGCACTATAAAGGGGGGGACTTGCATCGGGAATCAATTCGCTAATGGCCTGACGTATATGACCACCCGTGGATAGCCCTACATAGGTACATACATATGTATGTAAGGACGTAATTTCGCAGGTCCTGAAGGCCTGAGAAGGGAAGTCATAAGTACATATGTACTTAGGAGCCGATGTGTATGTATGCGAAATTTGCCCTAGCAACACATGGTGGCCGCCGGTACTGATAACGATTGCGTGAGACGTGAGGTGCGGCTTGGGTGCGGCCAAGGAACATGGAGGTCGCTTAGTTATACTTACCAGAGTCCAGACTTCTACTATCAATACATAGATGATAGACGCAGAATGATGTACTTACAGGCGAAGGAAAAATTGCGAAAAAACCATGTAAGCGATTTCCGCATATGTTATTTCTAGAAAATTATTTAGTGGCCATGGTACCGTTTCGAGTTTTGCTTCACATGTCAGTACCAGTGGTCTTGTATGCATAATGGGGGACGCTCGAGGAGGTAAACAACGGCTCCAAGTTCCCTGAAAACTTGAGATGAGGTAGAGGTAGAGTCTATGTGATAACAACCACAACCACACGTGAATTTGCATTCAAAGAAGACGCATTATCGAAATGGATGGCCACTGCAGGAGAAATCAATCAAGGTTGGTCAAGACTGTCGGGGTTATGAGCGGAGTTCGAATTATGAAGTCACCTTGACCGACGACTAACAAACTTGCATTCAAACTTCCACCTCGGCCTCAACATAGTCATTTCGACCTCCTTGGGTTTTGGAAGAGTAATCTACTCATGGCAGCTACCCAAGCTTCTTCTAAGTTGGCGAGGCAGATGAGCACCATTGCAGCAACATGGATCAAGGACCCGTTTCGCCCGAATCTCCAGTTGACCACCTTGCTGGAATCGTTGGCAAGCCACCCGAGGTTAACCGCACAGTCTGTTCGAGCAGCACGTGCTCTTCAGGAGAACGACATGTATAAGCAGGTGTGCTTCTCCCGCGAAAGGTTCTTTCCAGTGATTGGGAAACATATTCCTTTTCTCAGTATCCCCTTTCAAAAAAGACGTTGCAACCGGCATCATCTCCTGCTCATTACGACCGACTGGTTGAAGCATTCGAAAAAAGTGCGAAGGGAATTGGTAGACCATGGTGGAAAATCTTTTTCGGCATTTGGTAGTGAATATTTTGTGTCTTCATCGAATCAAATCCAGCTTTAACAAACTTCCAAAATGCCCTGTGCCCTGATAGGGCAACAAGGTAAAGTCGTAGGGTTTCGATGTCATGCATCACTCCTCACCACATGCATTGAACTAGAATTACATACACACCAAACTGCAGCGCTAAAGATGTCTGCTTGTCTACGTGTATGGCCTTTCATGCACATGCGTCGACGCCATCAGACAAAGTTCAAACTTAATCCCACAGGAAGACGAGGAACATAATTGTTCCTCACTACTTAAAACTTCCGGTGCTTAGTCGTCCTCCAGAATCTCATCCTCGCCCTCACGAGCCTGGCAAGGTTGGTTAGACATAATCATATGATGATAATATGGACACATGCCTTCTCAACAAGCTTCCGGCGTTTCTCGCGAAGTTTTTTCTGAACCTTGAGATACTTGCCCAGTGGCGAATCTTCCACCTTGCCTCTTAGCTCGACCTGCCATGAGTCGACATCGCCAAGTTTCCCGGGGCTAAACGAGACGGTCTTTCGCCGCTGTTCAACCCATTTCGTGCTCTCTTCTATTCGCTCCAGGAGTACCTTGACGAGGCTTTGATCTTTCCCAGAAGGCGAGGAGCTTGATCTGGCTGCCTTTAGAGCTTTCCGGAGTAGAACGACGATAGGGACAACAATTTCCGGAAAGCCGATGCTCCCCTGGACCATGGGGCTTGCAAGCCATTCCGTCAGCAGATATGCGGATTCTTCTAAGACCCCTTCAGAATATACCCGCGTCTTGACGTATTGTTGGGGTGCTCGAATCTGAACCTCAAGGTCAAGGGGACGCAATGTGGATGACTTCGGCCGGCTAGTTGGAGCCAGGGTCGACGTGAGGATAGGTACAAGGTACGGTGACAGCGGAATGTAAGTGTCTGTGTGTCTCGTCAAGTGAAGAAGCGAGCGAATGACATGCAGGTGGAACGGGTAAGATCGACTCGTGGTGATAAGCCTGTAAATTGGGAAAGTCTTAAGCAAGCGATGAACCTTAGCTGTACCGAGAAGATACTCACTTAACAGCTCCAAGACAGACCTGTACCAGGGGATAAATGAGCGCTTTGAGTTCACTTTCACTACTGCCACTCTCGGCCTCTGTCCGACTGTCGCATGCGCGAGCTAGAACGATGGACCAAAAATCGACGCAGTGAACATATTGCCAATTGTAGACCTGCTTGTAGGCTTCCTGACAGATGACGATGGACTCGATTAATTTTGTGTGTGAATCGATAGTGGACAAAATACAAACTTTTGTTTTTACTTTCATGCTATTCCGTAAATGGATCGCAAGTTGGCGAATATAGCCAAACGCATGTTGATATGCTATTGCGTGGTCGATGCAGAACACCTCAGAAGCGGAATTTTTCATAAGATTGATTGATGGCAGCGAATGGGCATTGGTAGATTTGGAGGACCGAATCAAAGTCAGATATGTCCCCTTGAATAAGAAAGGACATTAGTTACACAGGTGAGAAATTTGCATCGTGACAAAAAACCTACCTTCAGTACACGGTCCATGATAGACTCATCTGTGGTGGACGCGAGCCTCCGTATGGCAAGGAATGAGGCTATCCTTATCCTATCCTCTGCGCTGGACCACAATTCGAGGCATTTCTGCGATATGCTTTAACTCTATTTGCCTACCTCGGATGAAAGTAGATATCCTACCTTCAGGTATAGTTTTACGGCTTTATGGCTGCTGATGACATATGGAATTAGCTTAGAGCTTTCCGTGACGGCAAGGTGAAGGAGTTCGTTATCAGTTAGCTGGGAAAGAATGTGAATGATGTTGTGGAAGTATGACAATATAAGCTTTTGGAGGGTCTTGAATTTCTGGGTCTGCGTCGGAGGTTTCCTACACGCAAATGAAGTTATACCAATGACAGATGAAGAAATTGCAAACTCACAGCTTTCCATTCGCCAAAGTTTTGTAAGGAACATGATGCTCAAGGATGACAGGCGTGTATTTTAAAGCAGTGGTGACCAACTTGTTGTAAACTGTGAAGGGAATTGAGCTCAAATAACATCTCCCAGCTGTCACGGATTTACCTGACGCATTGTCAATACTCCACGCGACAACTTGATCTTCTTCGTTGAGATGTGCAGCGGCCCGGAACGCAATCAACAACTTCCGTAACGCTCTTAAGGAATTTTGCTACCAGTAGACGATGAGGTTGCGCTTTGTGAGACAGAGCTAGAAGCTTTACCTCGAGGAGGGCCTTCTGCCATTGCTTCAAATGCGCAGAAGTTAATGTAGGCATCTTTTCACCATCCATATCTATATCGTCGTCTGCAAGATTCTCTTCGTCATCAAAATCCATTCCTCCAGCGTCATTTGGGTCGAAGTCTAGTAGTTCTCGGTCGTTTTCTTGTAAGTATTTGTAGAATTCTGGGTCTTTCTCTGCCAACTTTGATAATTCGACAAGATGTTGCTTGCCGTCCTCTTAAGAAAACTATCAACTAAAAGCTCAACATTTAAAGGTAATTTAGCGCACCTTCCAGGTCGTCTACCGAAGCGAAGGAGGCGTCATCTTCGAAGTCATCCGCTCCTTCATCATCGTCAGTTTCGTTGTCGTCCATGCCCTGTATGATTATAAAACATGGAATGTCTGTAATAGAAGGATAGAAAGCAGGTCACTTACATTATCGTCGCCCTCTTCATCTCCATCTTCATCAGACTCATCCATGAAAGAAGCACCTAGAAGTTCATCTACTGACATTCCCTTTTTACTAGATGACATATTCAGCATTGAACGCATTAGGAAAATGAGCGGCAAACCTCTTCTTGGTTTGCACCGGTGAAGCCTCCTCGACCTCTTCCTGCACATCCTCGGTGTTCACCTCTTGTGGACGCACTTTCTCTCCTTTCCCGCCCCGTCTTCCTTTTATTCGCTTGGTGACCTGCTGGTGTTTACGTCGAGCTTCAATAACCTTCTTCAGTTGCCCGCTGGATGCGAATTTTTTGGTCTGCTTAGAGGCCTTTTTGCCCATCGTGTACAGGGTTGGTATATAGTGGTCGTCTCGATTGATTTAGGTCAAAAAAATAGACGCAAGAATTAGGTAATCACATCAATCATCAATGCATCAATGCAGTCGTCTCGATTGATTTAGGTCAAAAAAATAGACGCAAGAATTAGGTAATCACATCAATCATCAATGCATCAATGCAACTCTGCGACTGAGGCAACACTGAGGCATCCGTGAACCTACTTATAGCCTCATAGATGACGACAATCGTGGTCATCAACAAAGAGTCGAGAGACATATCATACTGGTAAAAATAAACCATTTGGTACTTAAAAAGGTCTATTTTTTCCCTCGGAAGCTGATTATCCTGGTATGGTTCCGACTGTAATCATTTCTTTCTAGTACTAGTATGCATGAACTTCGGAATTTAAAAAAACTCTCTCGACCGGTAGATTTCTTCAGCGCAAATATCTGACGAAGATGCATTCCTTTAAATTTCGAAATAGGATCAAGATAAGAACTATGCTGCCCAACGGATGCGCCACAAACGCAGACAGACAGCAAAACAAATACATATGTTGTAAATCACATATCAGACTAGATATTCTTATAGAGCCGTAGCACCACTAAAACCCAGTCCCTCCGCCCCACTGCCCCATTCCCATTCCATTGCCAGGCATATTCATTGAATTCATCCCCAAGCTATTTCCCATTCCCCCGACGCCCATGTTCATCATTGCATCTCCATCCCATCCGCCTTCAACGCCCATCTGCCCCTGGTCAGCCCATCCCATACCAGCGCCGCCCATTCCAGAGCTAAAAACCCCAGGATCAAAATTGGCTGTCCCCATACCCATGTTACCCATCATTGGCATTCCCACCCGTCCCATACCGGCATTTACGTTCATGCGGCCCATATTCAAGTTCATGTTTCCCATTCCAATGTTTCCCATTCCACTCATCATGGGATTCCAGCCACTCATCCCACTCATCATGTCACTCATCCCACTCATTCCCATCCCCATTGTATTACCCCCCATCCCTATCATTGGCTGAACCATCATTGGATTCTGACCGACAACTTGAACTGGCGCTTGGGTGCCAGTGAAACCCACGCGGTTCGACCCTGCGGTGAATCGTGGGCCTGCAGTCATTGCTGGTTGATTAGTGGTTTGACCCGGACGAAATGGTGATTTTGGACGGAGGGCATCAATCTCTGATGTCATTGGCACGACAGCTTTACCTCCGTTGGTGCGTTCTTTGATTGTTTCCTCCCAGCTTTCTCGATCCCATCTGGTCGCAAGACCGCCTTCCTCACCGTCCACATGTATTACTCCCCGTGTATCACTGCAGGATGGGAGGCGTTCATATTGCCCATCAGCCATGACAGTCACCCAACCACGACGAAGGGATGAAGGTCGGCCGAATATTTCCAGGCGACGCATTCCCAGACAGAAGTTTTCGACCAGAGTATACATCTCTGGAGGCTTTCTCGTTGGGTCTGTAGGATCCCCTTGCCAGAATATGACATCCGTGTCTTTTGATGAGCATCACATAAGAGCATGTCGTCGAAAATGTTGTTGATACGCACCGACATTGCAATGAACAAACCAGCTATCCGTTGAACGACGAACGGTGCCTCGGATACCAATGAGGCAATGCTGCTTGGTTCGAGTGAGCAAAGACGTAGTTGGGGGATCTGTCTTTCAAACAAATAACTATAAGTCAGTGGTAGGAGAGCAAGAAGTGAAAGACGTACTCCAGGTCCTCTGTTAGTTGTCTTATTCGTTTTAACCCAGACAACATCTTCACACCGCCTATAACCCCACTTTGCAAGAACCTCTCTACCCCTCTCTAGACCATCCCCAGCCCCACTTCCAACCCACAGAAAGACGAAGCTGGGGTCGCCAGCGAAGGTGGGTATTGGAAGATCTTGAAGATGGTCCCATGTAAATGACGAGGAAAATGGCGGGTCGAGAATGATGACGTCAAATTTACACGGTTGTAAGGAGAAAAGCTCTGAGTAGGGAAGGTAATATGGAGGAAGAGAGCTGCTCGCAACTGACGCTTTCTTCAAGTTGAGAAGACGTTGTTGTTTTGGGTACCTGAGGCGTCGGTGAGCAAAAGGGTGTCAAAGAATGGTACAAACAATCCACTGACTCTTCGAAACGATGCTCAGGCTCGGCACCCAAAACCCAGTTCTGAGGCCATTCTCCGGCATCTACGTATCTTTGGGAATAGTCATTGCGTATAGTCTCTTCTTCTGGCACATAGTTCGCATACCGTGCCAGCCTGGCACGTTTAGCTGGTGGAAGATCCGGGCGATGGAGGTCCCGAGATGGGGAATTTGGTGATGAAGGAGGTGTTGTGTCTGATGTTGGAGATGGAGGAGCTGAGGGTATTAGAGGAAGGTCGAAGAGTTCTTGCGGAGGTGAGCGTAGTTGCAGAAATTCGCGACGATTGTTCTCCTGGCTTAATCGGATACCTCTGATTAGGGCGCTATGTGAAGCAAGCAACTCGTTTGCAGAGCTGATAATTTCTGTCGTGGTCGTCGTCGCCGACATCGACAACAGATGCTCAAATTTAAGTCCCTCAAGACTTTCAACTGGCTCCTAGGTCAGATTAACGGCGGACAAGGAAACGTAGGCGACTAATAGCAAAAAATTATAGCAATTCTGAAGATGACAGAACAACTAGGTCTTACCTACATTGGCAGCGAACTGTGAACAACAGCTGATTGAGCTTGTTTGTACATGTCAATCTTTGTCTTCCCGGGCCGCTACCCGAAGCTGCATAAATTTGGATGAAACTGTGGCTACAGCTGATCTTCAGTATGTGGATCTAGGTTTCCAACGATGAAGATACGTACACCTTTTAACAGTCTCCTCGAACCCTTATTGATCCCACAGAACGGTCTTTTGGCTTTCTAATACTACGCGTCTAAGATGCCAGGCCCAGGCATTCCAAGTATTGGTTTGGATTCTCCAAAACAGACATTCTTGAATCCTACTCGATAATCCATCGGCCTTTCTGTGAGCTTTTGAATTTGTCAGGCTGCTAACGGTGGAAATGGCACCAGAATGGAACAATATCTTCTTAATGCCGTTCTTTGCAGCATCGAAAAATCCGTTCACTTAGATTGAATCTCAGACCGCGAGCACACCGTTATTTCTCAAAGAACAATATCATGTCCCTACTGGGGCGCAAGGTAGGCGAAACTTAATTGCATCGACATTTCTTTGACCTGTGTCCTGAATGTAACAATTATGACCCAGAAGAAATTATTTTTTTGAACGCCTTAAAGGCAGATTGCGCAACATTTCCTCATGGACGTGTGAGGCATCGTACACAATAGAGAGCGACTTTTCTTCGGCCAGAGATGTTATTCACGATTATACTACGCGAATTGGCGTCCAAGGCGTGAGAAACGATAATTCTTTCCAAGACCTTTCTGCCGACATATAACGCCATTTTTTTCTTGACCCAACTCGCATCTTGCAGCTCTAATTTTTCTTGTAAGTCGACTTCGTTATGTTTTACACGTATCCTAACGCGAGACAAGGGTTTTTACAAGTGTACTTTACTTTGAATCCTCGACCGCCCTCATCTCACCATGCCCGCACTTCGTCATAAGCGCGACGCGCCCAATCCCTCTCCTATATACTCTAATAGGATATCTCGGCGCTCTCTCATGTCTGACGATATGTCAAACAGCACTGACGATCAAATTGACCCCACTTGGAAGGGTCATGATAAGCCCAGTCCTCTGCAAAAGCGTTGCTTCACCATCAAGTCCCAAAGGCGAGACAAGTCGCCCATAAGTGGCGATCTCGCGCCTTCTTTTACCATTGAGGGGTTCACATTTCATCCTACCGTCGTCTTTGACACCTTTTGGAGGTTTGCAGCCGAGAGAAAAGCAATTGATGACCGACGACGCGCTGGACTACCTCAGCCGTAAGCGCAAAACTATATCACAAGTCAATCAAATCTCATGTCATGTTTGCCCCGACTAGATGGTCTCAAGATCCAATTTTCCAACAATACGCCTTTTGTAATACCTACCGCGTACTGGATAAACTTTCACAATATCTCATTCGCGAGGTCATAGAGAAAGGGCCGCAAGATCTACAAGAAGTCATCTTTCGCGTAATCCTATTCAACACGTTCATGAAACAAGGGACGTGGGAGCTTCTGGTCGACGAGTTAGGCCCTCTCACGTGGGCGCGCTACAAACGTGAGGATTATGATAGGGTTCTAAGCAACGCGAAAAAGTCCGGTACAACCCTCTATACCGCCGCGTTCCAGAAACCGGCACCGAATTTCGAGTTCAAGGACGCGCACACCAACCACTTGTGCCTTCTGGAGATCTTGATGGAATGCGATCTTCCAGGCAGGTTCAAGAACGCGAAATACTTGGCAGAGGTTTACGACTACCTCTTGTCGTTCCCTAGCATGGGCGAATTCTCCACATATCAGCTTGTCCTTGGCCTCTCCTACACAAAAGCGCTAAATTTTTCTAGCATGGACTTCGTCATTGCCGGACCAGGGGCATCTTCTGGCCTCGGAAAGATGTTTGGCTTGAAGAAGCTGAAACAGATGAAAGAATCTGTTCCAGACATCGAGGAGCAGCTGATCCGCTGGTTAGCCATGAATCAGGATGCACAGTTCAAGAGACTGGGCATCGAATTCTCTGGCCTAGGGCCCAAGCGTCTGCCTATGGATGTAGTTGACATCGAGCACACATTGTGCGAGGTTGACAAATATGCCCGCAAGGCGCATCCCTCCGTGAAAAGCAAGCGCGTTGAGATACGAAACCTTTTTAAACCGACTACTGGCGTTTATCCACCGTTGTCGTTACCAAAGGCCTGGGACTCTCCACGGAGACAAATCGCCCGTATCTGGCCTGGCTCTCGCCCCGTCAAGTCAGTACGTTATGTTGTTTCTAGAATCAAAGCACATCGCCAAGGCGATGATGGCAGGGAGTTTCTAGTTGCATGGTGGGGCTATTCGAGTAAGGACGATACGTGGGAACCAGAAGGGCATATGCGGCAGGATGCACCTGGCGCGGTTCAAGAGTACCTTTCCAATGCAAGATCGGATTGATTTTGCTATACAGTACTTGCATTTAATTTCAACGCGACTTGCGCAGTTATTTTGATTATCTACTAAACCTACTAACCGTATACCCTACATACCTTATACTGTACATATGGATTCGAAACCTACATTTTTCTATAGTAAATTTCTTTTGCCAGAAATTATTTGTCGTTGTTTACGCGACTCACGCGCTTCAACCACTCCCTCTTCTCCAAACTCTTAGGCCCTTGAGACCCTTGTTCCATAACAGAGTCTCTGTAGGGACCATGGATTCAATCTCGAGGCTCAGAGAGCTATTAGTCCAAGTGCTTCGGGATGGAACACTCGAGCATGGCGAACAAGAACTCTTCGACGAGTTGATGGTTCAAAAACCTCGTCTTCTTCAAGTTCTCAATGTAGGACCTCGAAGCCCAACAGAACAGAAGGAGATTGAATCCGGTATGCTTTCAAGCATCCTTTGCTTTCTGTCTCTAATGTCGAAGCAGGCAAGACAGTCATAAATGGAAAACATGTTGCTGTGAACACGGATTTTGCTCGTCAAAGTATCTTTCTCTCACAACAACTCGATTGCTCAGAAAGATGCGTGGCGGAGGCTCTATACAACGTGATGTCGGAAAATCCCAATATTGACACTCTGAATTGCCTCGAACTTGCAATCGCCCGTTTTCACCAAGGCCGCCGCGACTTGGTCGACTGTGTCGACCTTCTCATTCAAGCCGCCATAGCTTTCACCACCGCAAGTCGGTCCTCCGCAATTTCTCATCTTTCCGAATTCGTGATGAATCAACTCATATATGGTGTAAAAGAGGTGGACAATGTTTGGGGCAGTCGCATATTTCGAGAAATAGATGGCTTGGACTCGCTTCTAGCAACGGTCGATAATGCCAGAAAATGTGCACCTAGCTTGACAACCCTTGCTACGGGGCAGCCAGGTGTGCTCTTTGGTGTCAGAGGCGTGTCTATCAATTGACCTTCTCTAACAGGTAGCACAACCACCTTAGGGTCCGACCTTCTCAATTCGCGCTACGAATCACTTAAATACGAAAGGCGCATTCTAGCTACCGCATATGCTGGTATGGGCCGTTTAGGTGTTCTCTCTGCGAACGAAATCAAACTCACGGTCGATTGGTTGACGAGAAATATGAATCATCCTATGTCATACTATATGCTCACTGCTGCACTCAATGCTCTTGACTCGGCAGATCCGCAATCGGAGGAATGGTCCCGACGGAAGTCAACGGTCACCAATGACAAACTCAATGAATATATGGGCAAAGTTCTTAGCCAATCTACTTCGCATATCTGGAAGGACCCTAGTCTCAAGTCAGTTATCGTCTTGAAGTGGACGCTGTGTCAGACCGAGGCAAGGCACCGAGATCCCTCACTGGAAACTCGAGCTGGTTTTCGCACGGAGGAGCTTGAAGGACAAATCAAAAGCGCTATTGAAGGTGACGCGTTTGTTTACCTAGCGTATGCGGTGTTTGGGCTGCTAGGAAAGCGAAGTATCACGTCATTTGCTTCCCTTGCCCAAAAGCTTCAAATTAAAACCGACAACGAGCAACAAGATCACCGTATACTGCCTTCCGACGACTTCAAACCCGTCGTTCTGGATGCTTTCGAAACTCTTATCCGTCTCCTGATCACTCATGCGTCTTCTGAAATTCGCAAAATCAAAGCCAAACAAGAGGATGTTGCGAGCGCTCGACATGACCGAAGATTTGCTACCAGTTCATCCCAACCAGACGCCTCCCACCGTCCCCGCACCGACACTGCGATACTTTTCTCACTCATCGGCCTATTATACTCAGCCCTTCCTCCTGAACGCGCCCTTCAATTTTGGGGCTCAGGTCCACAAAGTGATACGCAACAGACGTACCTGGAGTACATGGAGAGTACCGCGGGACGGCTTCCATCATTCCTTCAATGGGCAGTCTGGTCACATGGAAATGATACAGCGATGCTGACGGCACTATACGATATGTTGGGAGGTCTGGCAAAGGGTCAACAATGCAGTGAGCTTGCGTACAACTTCATGGCGAGAGGTACAGCAGAAGTGATTCCCGGAAGCACGTTACCGTCGTCTTCGTCGGCGGCAACAACGGTATCTTGGGTTGGCATTTTCGGAAAATTGGATGGTTGGGCTAGGTCACCGAATACTAAGCCACTACAACAGCAACAACAGCAACAACAGCAACATTTTCTGGGCTCAACTCTAGGCCAAAGCCTAGCTCGGACACGTGTACCTACTACACAAAACCCACCTATCAGCGTACAGGACGGTGTTTACGCACAGGCTTTCTTGCATCTGCTCTCCACCGTAGTAACCTACTCTGTGGATGTTCGTGTTGCGGTTGCAGGTCATGCTCAATTTTGTGCCATCCCAACCTTGGTGTCCCTCATACCTTTAGGCATTCCGTTGGAATTGAAAGGGGCTGTGTTCGAAACACTTTCATCTTTCTGTGAGCCTGGGGCTGGCGTCAATGGCGTCGAAATCTGCAAGGCTGTCTGGACCCTCATGGAAAAAAACGAAGTTATCAACGTTCGTGTCGCTCAAACTGGCACCTTTGGGGCAACAATCCCTCTGAAAGGTGTAGAAGCTGAATTGGCAGAGATTGAAGCCGTTCATAAGCAATATCCCTCCACCATTCCCTTTTTGAACCTTCTCAGCACGCTGATCCACACCCCGAAACGAATTCCGTCTGCAGGTCGCCTCACAGACCCTGAGCCAGTCAACACCATTCCCGAGACTCTAGGCCAACCGTACCGCCTACCAGGCATTTCACCATTCACTGCGTTCATCGTTGATAATGTTTTCGATAACATCCCAAATCGAGAGTATTCTCGGCCTTCCGATCGGTGGCAAATCAACGACCTGTGCTTATGCTTCATCGAGCGGGCCGTGGCAAGTTTTGACCTGGAGGCCCTTGTGAACCATTCAGATGGAGCACCGGTAGCTCCGGACACGCTGGTTCCCCTCTTGGTGCACCCAGGCTTTGATGTGATGAAACGTCTCCTCAGCAGGACACCATTGCAAGCGCGTATCTTGTCATACCTTGTCGAGGGAGTCAAAGGCTTCGACGGCAATCTCGCTGATGAAGAGCCATATTTCCGATCAACAATCACGCGCGTCCTCAGAATCGTGCAGCGCGTTTTAGAAGCTCAAGACATCTTCCTTGACGTTCTTATCCCACTCCTGGCTGAATTTGATAGCGCACCCATCGTTGGACCGAATCACACGCGCTCCTTCTTCAACAGGTTTGATTTGGAGCTATCATTTGGCCCTCAATATATTCCAGCACTCGCAACTTACGTCGCATTTCCCAAATACTCAGAATTGGTCTTCTTGTCAATCAGAATCCTCACATCTCTTGCAACGTCCATGCCTGCCTCCAATCTGTCCACGCTGATAGGTCGCAGCAGCGAGTCAGATAGAGTGTTGGCAGGGTTTGTCGATGCATTGAGTGCTCAGTCCGTCGAGGATGTTGCCCATGCCGAAGTTCTTGTTGAAGAGACTACAGGAGCAGGAGCTCCGGATTTGGGCTCACAACCTGACCTTACGCAGTCAATTAGGCTTGCTGCTCTCAGTCTTCTCATTCAAGAAACCGAGCCCAGCCGCCCATACCCAAACCTCGCACATTATATCCTTTTTGGCACAACCACCAGTGAGCATCAGATCCAGGACCCGCATGCCCTCGGAGCACGTCGCACGAGTATCCATGTTATCCTTGATTTGCTCAATGAAGGCGTTCCGCGTCTGAAGGGTAAAGGAAAAGAACGGCAGCGAGAATATGTGGCGCCTCTCTTTGTCACCTTGCCAGAGCTCGCTGAAAAATGCTACCGTGTAGTATATCACCTCTGCACACATCCCCGAACATCGGACTTCACCACACGATACCTCCGTACAAGGGAGGACTTCTTCGCGCGTCAACTCGCTTGCGTTCCATCGCCAGCACCGCAGACGGCCCATACACCCTATATCGAAGTGCTGTATACCGACGGTGCTCGCGTCATATCCACGTCGTCCTCCCTCAGTGCCTTCCTTCGCCTACGTTCCTGCATTTTCGATCTAGCGGCTCTCGATCTTCATATTCTCACGAGTAAGGGCCACTTGAAAGGAGTTTCCGAGTTGCTTGAAATCTTGTTCAGCAATCCTTCAGACCTGAATGGGGAGGATGATGCTTATCAATTCCGCGAGATCGGGCAATCTCACCTGCGGATAATTGAGTTTTTACAGTCGTTGATGTTTGACTGGTCAGACAGCTTGCAAGTCGATGCACTCGATCTTCAGTTCTTGGGACAGCTCAACATCCAAAGTTGTGTCCGTATCAACGCCTCGGGTTGCGAAGTTATCGATAGAACTGCTGTTTTTTCACTTCTCAACGCCGCAAAACGTGCCCTCCATGCTCAAGGTGCCATTGCCACAACTGCACATGCGGAACAGCTTCAACGCGAGGCCGCTTACATTCTCGAGAGCTGCATCGTGGAAAATCATCGTCGAGAAATTTCACATTCCGTCGCACAAGGCTACCAAGCCTGGCGACGACTCCTAGATCTGACATTGACAAAATGCTTCGACCGCCTGCCCCATGGTCAACGAGAAAACATGTTATTCGACCTCCTCCACATCCTTCCTACCGCCATTCGATCTCCATACATTGAGGAACCAACAGCAGTGCTGCTGTCCGAAGTTGTCTTGTCGTCAATCACCAAGTTACGTGAAAATAGGCGGCAGCAAGTTATTGCACAGTCTGCCAGTGGCAACCCAGGATCCGGATTTCTGCCTGCTGAACGGTTATTTGCCATCCTGCGTAACGTCGTTGAATGCATCACAGAGAATAATAGGGTGGAACTCGTGCGCGGAAACCTTTACGCTGCTCTGATTAACTATGTGCATCTATTATTCTCTCCTAAGTTGGAAGAGCATTCTTCAGCTGCAACAGGGAAGTCCGATATGTCGCTATCGCTGAGCTCATCCTCGATGCGCGAAGGCTTCTCTTTTGATGACAGTAACTCGTCGCTTGGCTGGCTTTCAACAACCCAGAATGTTGGAACACTATATACTGGGAGTTTGGAAGCACTCAGAGGCAGCACGGAACGTTTAATTGCTATCGTCTCTCGCGATGCGATAGATGGAACAGAAATATGGAAAACTGTGGCTTTCATGCTCTTAGACGCTCTCATCCAACTCTCAGGTGCAGAAAAGGTTCATATAATCTCGGCACCTCTCACAAAACATGGCATACTGGCAAATGTTGTACGGGGTGTGAAAGAAGCCGATGCTCGTTTGCTTGCGATACTCAAGCCTGATCCTGGCAAGTCATTCCATTCCATATGATTACACACCTCACTAAGCTCTAAGTAGATGACCTAAATCCACTCTACGTCTATGAAGCCAAAATGTCTTTCTTCATTCGAATGGCGCAGACTCGTACTGGCGCCGAACGGCTATTAGAGGCGCAAATCCTTGCAGTGTTAGAGCAGTGTGATTTCTTGGATGCTCGACCCGAGGCCGACCAATCTTTCATGGGTATGATGCAACATTCTCAAACAGAGCCTCGTTGACCGTGATCTAGACCGAGACTCTTTCCTACCCTCTGCAATACAACGGCATCACCAATTGCTTACGCCGGCACTCCAGCTGATTGACGTCATGCTTGCAACTCTCAGCAATAAGCATGGTACCCTCGTCCATCAGGTATTGCAAGATCATATCCGTTCCCCGACGTCCCTGACAGACAGACATTTTATCCAGGCCTTGCAATTCCTCACAAGTCACAGTGCCACCTTCACAATCCTTCTCAAGGATGATTCAGACTGTGTTCCGCTGGCTTTTCTTGAAGAGATCCATCTCTTAGTGACTTTATCAGCCAATGTCCTTCCAATAGTCCCGAAATCCGCGCTGGTATGTCATGTATAAACTCCCCTTATCCCTTGCTAATGTCCATATAGCTGTCAAGTAACTCCGGCTTTGGAGCTGTTCATGCCGCCATCCTCGCCCTTGCCGCGCGATCTCTTGGTAACAGGACGTGGTTCGCGAGTGTGCTTCCCCAAACAGATGTAGAGGCGCAGTGGGTTAAGGAACCAGCATTTGGTATGTTCTGTGCAGAATTCTCAACAAAAGATCATTCTAATAGATAAATAAAGGATATGGGTCTCAAACAAAATTCGAGGTCAGAGCTTGGCGACGAGAGCAAATACTGAGAAAGAGCATCATTGTCTATCTTGGGTGTGCCAGTGATTTCACAGGTTCGTAAGGTTCTTTTGCCGCCGTTCTATCTTCGCTGACGATCTTTAGAAAATGAGATAACCCTCGTTCTTTCTCCCATCACAACGGCCCAGATGCGTCGTGAAGATCAGACGATATCACAGTATCTTGGTGAGGCTCCGACTACATGATCCATCTTGGCCAACCTGCTGAAAATTCGAGTAGCCACGATACCTACAGTTGGCGACGCGATCAGTGCCGTCAATTCGCTTTCTATAGAGTTGTCCCGAATCCTAAAGCAGATTGCCGACTTTGGTGCTGAGGTCGCCTCTCGCGACCAAATTGCGGTGGATAAAATAACTGATGTGAGCGAAAATCATTTGGGTATCTTACTGGGATTAAACCTATGTCAGATCGTTCCGGACATCCACATCTCCCTATTACAGGAATTGGATGTTGTCCAGAAACGGCAACTCATCAGTGAAGAGTTTGCAAACGTTCGACGATTGGCCATTAGAGATGCACGAGTCCTACTTGGTATAATTTTTGGTGTCTAGTCATCCATCAGTAATAACTGTGTCCCCCAGATACGACGGAAATGCTTCTCCTACTGCTGTGGAGGCACATACAACACTATGCTTCTGCTACCGCTGCCCTTCCTGCACCATCTGCATCGCTATCCCTTTCCTCCCTTTATAACAGCTCAAAACCTCAAAACCCTATGAATGCTACCATGCGTTTGCTGTCCTCTCCGGACCCAGAGACATTCAAGGAAGACGTTATCCGACGTTTGGGTCCAGTTTTAATGAAGCTTGAGGGCCTCGATCTCAAAACTGCAAGTTGCCATTTAAAAACCTTGCTTAACAAACTAATTCATTGCGTATGCAGGGCACTGAGGTTCACAGTCAAAGCCAAGCGTACATTGAAATAATGGCTCGTCGAATCCGAGATAGCTTGGGCCTCTTGTTAGACTCTTCGCGCTCTCAACAAACCGAAGACTGATATGTATGGTACTTTATTTTGCACGAATATATTCATGAGAAATTATTACAACGCATGCATTGCACGACGATCAAATGGTTGTTGCAACGACAGTATGCTCCCACAATTTCTTTCGCGCCTCATCTGATCCGAAATACCTCGACATTCCGATATCCTCTCCACGGGAGCCCGCACGGAAAAATCCCTTTTGATTGCTGAGAGCAGCGTGAAGCATGTATTCGCCGGATTCTTCCACGCTGAATGAAAAAGGTCTGAAAAGACCGAAGAGTAGCGGTCCAAGTATATTGAACAAAGACGAGTCAGAAGATCTCATCAACGACGACCTAACAACTCCAGGACGAGCATGCACGAATGTTAAAGCTGGGTACTTTGCGGAAAAGTTCTATTGAACGGAACGGTTAATGAGTCAATGATAAAAGCTATACGAAGTTCGAACTGCAACCCCACCTGAAGCATGAGATCGTTGTATGTGGGTGCTGAAAGTGCAGCATTCCGGAGAGAGAAGTTTTTTTTCAGGCCCAAGTCATTGAGGTCGATTTCTCCTCCATGTCCAGCAGCAAGGACTGATAAAACTTTAGCATCTTCTCCAGCTTCTTCGGCTTTGACCAGAGCAGGTGCAAGATCGTTGATGAACTTCCACCTCGCATAGTAATGAACCGCAAGTTTTCTGTCGATGCCCTCTTCGGTCTCGTCCCTCCCCTTCATAGTCATAATTCCCGGGCTCATGAACAAAAAGTTTATCTTCGGGTACCGTTTCAACAAATCCTTTGCGCACGTCTCCACATTCCTCATAAGCGTGACATCGCACTGCACGAATTCATGGGTGTATTTCGCGGAATCGGTTGGTTTGGGAAACTGTGCAATGATAGCTTCGGCAGCGTCGCGGTTACGGCCAACTATGAGGATATGTGCATTCCCTTTCGTGTGCCTAGCAAACGCCTCTGCAAGACCTTGTCCGATGCCTGACGTTCCGCCGACAAATAACGCCACGGGTGTGTAAGAAGGCTTGAAGGAAGCATTGGCAGCTTTAACTGCTTCCAAAGTCGACATTGAGAATTTATAGAGGATGTTAAGATGAGACGTGAGATAGTGGCCGATTTATTTGCGACATACACGTTATATGAACTACTACTGCCTTGTCGACGCGTAAGCAACGCGTATGTATGATGCCAAGGTACGGTCAGGAAATTACATAATAGGGGCTATCGTTTCTAATCATCTTTGTCTGCATGAAAATCCAGGAAAATCCTGATACTTCCGGCTTATTCATGCCGCCACAGTCTGACCCTTCTTTCGGTGTTCTCTTCCCTTGACTTGAGCTGTCTTCGCATGATTTTTGGTGACTGAATTGGAAAAGGAGTGTGTTACTCTTTGCCATTCTTGCTGCGCTTGCTTGAATTGCCTATACATCTATATTTCTCATGTAAAAAAGCAACTAGGGCTGCTCAAGGCTCCTGTATGGTTCTCGTCAACCACACATGTCTCCCAAGACGCCAACACAAGTTGTACAACTTGTCGTGGCTCCTGTCTAGGCCAAGGTCTAGGCTTGCAACGGTCATCCAAGTGCGACGTTTTCCTCAAAGTTGCCTCCCCGAAACCTAGAATCAAATGGTCATTTTTTCCTTCCAGAACCCTCTTTTTCACGGCTTGCAGAACATAATCTATTTCTGGTGGGTCATGTCTCTCGGCCAAGAGCCCCATGTCGAACGACTCCTCTTCTATACTTCCTGGGTATAAATGGTCTTGAATAATGCTGTCTCCAACCTCGACTTTTGCCCAACTATGAAGTTCTCAATCTTTGCCATTACTGCCGTTCTCGGCAGCGCCACTTTCTTCGCTCCTGCCCTTGGTGCACCCGTCAGCGAAATCGAAGTTGTGAGTGTTTTTCAGTAAACCTATCTCAACACTGTCATCTCATGAATCTTCTTTGCAGAGAGAGCCTCAATTCCGCCCCCCATTCTTCCCTCCCTTCTTCCCTCCCCCCAACGGAAATGCTGGAAACGGTGGCGGTGGCGGCTCCGGTGGTAATGGAGGCAACGTTAACGGCCCCGGAAACGGAAACGCTGGCAACGGCGGAGGTGGAGGCAACGGTGGTAATGGTGGCAACGTAAATAACAGGCCCCCCTTCCCCCCTCCCTTCTTCCCCCCTCCCATCCGCCCACCTCCCTTCATCCCTCCTCCTCCCATCCGTCCTCCCTTCATCCCTCCTCCTCCCATCCGCCCCCCTCCCTTCTTCCCTCCCAACTCCGGAAACGCCGGAAATGGTGGTGGTGGTGGTAATGGTGGAAACGGCGGCAATGTCAACGGCGGCGGACGCAACTCCGGCAACGCAGGAAATGGCGGAGGCGGAGGAAATGGCGGTAATGGCGGTAACGTGAACGGCGGAGGAAACCGTGGCAACAACTCAGGAAACGCTGGTAACGGTGGTGGTGGTGGATCCGGTGGTAATGGCGGCAACGTTAACAACGGTGGAAGGAACCCCGGCTTCAACAATGGAAACGCTGGCAATGGCGGTGGTGGAGGCAACGGTGGAAATGGAGGCAATGTTAACAATGGTAGATTCTAGACTTTTCATTACACTTTCATTATCCCCACACCCTTTTTGTGTCTGTATGAAAAATCGTCTTTTGACATATGCATGTCTTCGTTGGCGTGAAAGGCCTGCATTTTGCTCAAATAATGACCAGAATCAGCTCGCATCAAAATCCGATAATATTAGTTGTAATAAAATTAAGGGAAACTTGCACAATCCCTTGAGGTTGTACCTCATGTAACCCTTGGCCCAAAAAAGTCAAACTACCGACCGACAAATGTTATCGGGGAAGAAGACTCCCAGCACCGCGCAAAGCAAGTTGACCACCTAATCGTAATGTCGATGTGCCTCCAGGGAAGTAGGCAAGAACATAAGCAACGAGGGCAACGACCTGGACTGCGCCGCAAATGAGCGAACCGAGATACGAATGCGCCTGAGACGGAAAACACAAGGTCAGAGGAGGCTGAAAATTTCTTGTTGTGCAGACGTACCCCCAGTGAAAAGTATAGCGTCAGGCCAAGGCTACTGAAGTAGATGGTGGAGAATGGTAGACGTTCGGCGGATATAAGGTGCTTGAGGTGGTTAATTGGCCCAACGAGTACCGAAAAACTGTATTTTGAAATATTATAGGGACAACAAAGGAAAAGAATAGTAGCAGGGTGACGTACCCGAACATAACAAGCAGGCTTCCCAAACTACATGCATCTCCTGATGAGATCGTCATCAACCGCAAAATTTAGCGAGAAATGTACCTGAAAGACAATGCAAATTTGGACGGTCTGATTCAAGTGATAAGAGTAAAATTCAAAAGATGACCACGCTGCTGAACGCACCGTAATGCGATCAGAGGTAATGTGAAGAACGAAACAAAGAAGCACACCGCGGCGCCCACTAAACATACAGCAAACCCTATTAGTCTTTTGACAGCCAGTTTATAAGTATCTGGATGGAACAATCGAGTCGAAGACCACGGACCTCTCCCAACTTGAAAGCGCAAACCAAGCCTCATCCTCATTTGAACGCTCACTCGAACGTAAGGGTATATAGTCTCCTGCGATGGTATTATAAAAGCGGGAAAAAGGGTTTCCTCCTTGCGGTTGTGGTTGTTGAGGCTGAGAGTCGTTATTGTTGCCTCTCGCCCAGCGAAATTGTGAGAGGTTATTCCTGAAATTCTGTTCTGACGAGGCAGCAGCAGCCATAAGAGATGTAAATAAACCACAACAAAACTTTGTGTCCAAGTATAGATTGATCGAATGATGGGATTAGATTAGATCTTAATCTATTGAACCACGCGACAAAAAAACAAAATTTTGAACAGGCGTGACCTAAGAAATCGATTAGTTCCGCGATTGCAAAGATACGCCGTTTTAATTCTCTCTCCTTCTTCTTACGTCCGTCAAGGGCTTGTATACTATCTTTACATCGTTCTCTACCATCTTCACGTCGTCCTATGTCACAAACTATAGAACTTGCCCAGGTTTGTTCAATTTTACTTTCATGACTCAGAGAGCTTAATGTCATTCGTCTACAGACCGCAAAGCGTGATCATCTCCAGGCTCTTGAGAAAAAATATCAGGAAATATGGCAAAAAGAGCGTCTTTTTGAAGTCAACGCTCCTCCAGCTGAGGAAATCGCTGGCCTTACCCAACAACAAATTCGCGAACAGTATCCAAAATGGTTCGGCAATTTTCCCTACCCATACATGAACGGCAGTCTCCACTTGGGCCACGCCTTTACCATTTCCAAGATCGAATTTACCGCTGGATACCAACGAATGCTGGGTAAACGTGCCCTTTTCCCCCATGGTTTTCACGTCACTGGCATGCCAATTAAAGTGCGTCTAATGAACACTCTTGGAGCCCCGTTATTAACAAGAAACCCAGGCTTCTTCGGACAAAATCATTCGCGAGATTGAGCTATTTGGCCCCGACTTCGAGCGGTATGAGGAAGTGACTGCAGAGCTTGCTGCTGCTGAGGCCGCGAAGGAGGAGGCTGAGGCTGCTGCTGCTGCTACTGACAACGTCGTCGATAAGACCAAGGCAAAGAAGGGTAAACTCGCTGCTAAATCTACTGGACACACATATCAATTCCAAATCATGGAATCCATTGGCATTCCTCGCGCTGAAATCAAGAATTTCGCAGACCCTTACCACTGGTTGACTGTGTTCCCACCTATTGCCATTGTTCGTCCATCTCTTCATTCAAAGCACATCAGCATTGACCTGCATTCTAGGAGGACAACAACGCTTTTGGTTCCCGCATCGACTGGCGCCGTTCATTCATCACAACTGACGCCAACCCATATTACGATTCTTTCGTTCGATGGCAAATGAATAAGTTGCACCAACTGGGAAAGATTAAATTTGGCGAGCGTTACACTATCTACAGTCCCAAAGATGGGCAACCCTGCATGGACCACGATCGTTCAGACGGTGAAGGTCTTGGACCTCAAGAGTACACTGGCATCAAGATGGAAGTCCTTCAATGGAGTTCTGCTGCCAAAGAGGCTATAGAGAGCAAAATCGCTGGCCGTAAGGTCTTCCTTGTAGCCGCAACTCTCCGCCCGGAAACGATGTGAGCATCCTTTGTCCCTTTTATTATTCATGACACTCAACGCTCTACAGGTATGGCCAAACAAACTGCTTCGTCGGCACTGACATCAAATATGGCGTTTTTGCCATCAATGACAAGGAAGCATTTGTCTGTACCCACCGCGCTATCCGAAATATGGCTTTCCAAGGAATTTCAACGCCTAGAGGCGAAATCAACCAACTTCTGGAGATCACTGGCGACAAGTTGATTGGTACCAAGATTAACGCCCCCCTTTCGGTAAATCCAGAAGTCTATGTACTACCCATGGACAACGTCCTTCCTACCAAGGTCAGTCTCTTCAACACAGAGCCTAATCTGTTGTTCATTTTCTTCAGGGAACCGGTGTCGTCACCTCTGTACCTTCTGACTCTCCCGACGACTGTCAAACTCTTTACGACCTCCGCAAAAAAGCAGCATTCTACAAGATCGATCCCGCGTGGGCCGCTTTTGATCCCGTTCCCCTGATCTCTACACCTACCTACGGTGACCTTTGCGCTCCGGCTTTGCTTACTGCCCTCAAAGTGCAGTCGCAAAAGGACACTAAACAGCTGGCGGAGGCGAAGGAGATTGCGTACAAGGAAGGCTTCTATAACGGCACGATGCTTGTAGGCGAATTCAAAGGACAGAGTGTTCAAGAAGCCAAGCCTAAAGTCCGCGAGCGTATGATTGAAGCTGGATTGGCATTCGCGTACGCCGAGCCCGAAGGTTTGATCATTTCTCGCAGTGCTGATGAATGTGTTGTCGCTTTGATGGATCAATGGTATATCGATTATGGAGAGGAAAGCTGGAGAAGCCAGGTCGAGAAGTATGTCATCTACGCCACTTTTGTATTTTGTGGGTACTAACGTGGTTTGGATGTGCAGATTGTTGGCCACGATGAACTTGTACACTGGCGAGACCCGAAATCACTTCGAGAAGACGTTGGCTTGGCTCAACAAATGGGCGTGTGCGCGAACTTACGGTCTTGGTTCGAAACTCCCTTGGGATCCTCAATTCCTCGTCGAGTCTCTCAGTGACTCCACTGTATACATGTGTTATTACACAGTTGCCCAACTTCTGCATGGTGCGATGAATGTTTTTATCACTAGCTTCCCTGGCCTCTTACACTTTCGTTCATGCAGAAAACAGCATCGATGGCTCTAAGCCTGGTCCGCTGGGTATCACACCCGACCAGATGACTGACGAAATCTGGGAGTATGTCTTCTCCGACGGACCCTTCCCTGAACCCTCTCCTCTTGCACGCGAGAAGGCTGATGCTCTCAGGCACGAGTTCAAATACTTCTACCCCTTCGATATCCGTTCCTCAGCCAAGGATTTGGTGACGAACAACTTGACCTTCTGTCTCTACAACCATGTCGCCCTTTTCCCTCTGGACAAATTCCCCGTGAGCATGCGCACGAACGGTCACTTGTTGTTGAACGGCAAGAAAATGTCGAAGAGTACGGGTAACTTCTTGACGCTGCGGGATGGTATTCGCAAGTTCGGTGCGGATGCGACTCGGTTGTCGTTGGCTGATGCTGGTGATGGCCAAGAGGACGCCAACTTTGAAGAAAAGACTGCAAACGCGAATATCTTGCGTGTGCATACCTTGTTGGGCTGGTGTGAGGTATGACTTGATTCAAATTCTTTCTACACTGGGAGCAGACAAATTTTCTATAGGATGTTCTCAAAGACGAGTCTAACCTCCGTAGCGGACCTCGCAATTACCATGACGATATCTTTGAGAACGAGATTAATGAGCTTATCAATGTGACGCAGAGCCACTACGAGGCGTAGGTCATCTGTCATTACATGCCAAACTCAAGCTGATTGACGACAATAACAGACTGAACTACAAGGACGTTGTCAAGTTTGGCTTCTACGAATTCCAAAGTGCCCGTGACTGGTACCGTGAAGTGACCTCAGACGTCGGTATGCATCGCGACCTTGTGCACTACTGGATCCGCACCGCCGCCCTCGTCATCGCCCCCATCGCCCCTCATTTCGCCGAACATATCCACTCTTCGATTCTCAAGTCACCAACATCCATCCAAAGTGCTCGCTGGCCCACACCGGCGAAACCTGTGGATCGTTCCGCCCTCGAAGCTGCGGTTTACATGCGCGACACTATCAAGACCATCCGTGACGCTGAGGTTGCGTTGCTCAAGATGCTCCAAAAAGCCAAGGGCAAAAAAGGTCCTGGAGGACCTGCAGCCGCGTTTGACCCTAAAAAACCTAAGAGCGTGCGGATTTATGTGGCGACTGCCTTCCCTGAATGGCAGGACATCTGTGTTCAGATTGTGCAGGATGCTTACGGCGCGGATACTGACAAGGTGGACGATGCAAAGGTGAAAGAGTTGCTTATCGAGCGTGGTCTCATCAAGGACAAACGCGCTATGCCCTTCGTCCAGGCGTTCAAGGTCTGCATATATGTCCTTTCATCACAACTGATGATTGACTGAATTTCATTTAGAAACGCATGACTCAATTTGGGGCTCGAACTGCATTCCGACGTGCCCTGCCGTTCTCTGAGAGCCAAGTGCTGCGGGAGATCCTCCCTTACCTCAGAAAAACTCTAGGCCTTGTGGACGTTGAAGTGTTGTCTGTAGAAGAGGCAAGACAGAAGGAGGGTGAACCAGGGTTCACAAAGAGCATCATTGATACCTCAGAACCTGGTACCCCTGCTTTCGAATATTATAATGTTTAAATGTTGGAAAAAGGCTTTGTGGTATAGAATATACTTGAACGCCCTTGATAAACGCATGTACTAAATCTGTGAAGTTGGTCGAAACCTAAATTTCTTGGTCACTTTTGTCATCAACTCACAAGCCTGCGCGATAACATATTAACATTTGCACCAGCTACAAGTTATGGAAAGACAAGCAATCAAACCATGATAGATGTACCTCACTCGTTATTTAAAGGTACTACTGTCTGTCATAAAGGTGTGTAGCTTTTCTTTCCGTGCCAACTGGTTTTCCCCCACCACCAAGCCCATATTGTGATTATAAAAGATCACAAGCGCCGCAAGCTCTACTCGTGTAACGTCTGATGGTGATGAGGGGGTGCGCGGTATATCACCGACAACGGGATTTTGATGCCCTGCGTCCGTCAAAAGGTTTTCGGCGTCGTTGACCTCAGCCGCAGTAAAGATACCAAGCGCGATTTCGCGTCCCGACCCAGGGAGCTAAAAATTAAGTAAGTAATTGAAATAATAGTGACTGGAGGGGCCAACGACATACCCATTTGCATAGGGGGACGTAGTTCGATAATTTTTCTTGCTTGTTATGGAGTGCACGCGAAACGTTCCGGACCATGGCCTTGGTTTCATATGCCAGAGACTTGATTGCCTCGAGTTCCTGGAATATTCCTTGCACCCAAGGTGGAGAGGCGACACCTTGCATGTCGTGAGCGATGATGACTCCGGATGTCTCATGTAGCGTTGCTACATGTAATTATACAAAGTCATGTGCATCCAAGGGATTTGCGGAGGCGGTGAGTATGCATCGATCGACATGGCATTGGTGATGTCTGCGGATGTCGGGGGATGCTGATTTATAACAGGGGCTGCTGGCTACAAGTGGTGCAACAAATCATATGTGAATAGGTTCCGTCAATATCACATCGATGTATCTACAATTCTATAGAAAAGCTCGTCACCTGCGGTAGGTATGCACCTGCTGCAAGATCCAAAATATACACATCCTCAAAGTGAGTAGTTCCGTCAAAGCCGCCAAAAAGAAATATCCTGCTATCCGCGAGAATGGTTGCATGATATCCACGTCCAGGGGGAGGGCAGTAGGTGACGCGCGGCTCGAAGGTGAGAGACACTGACAATGAACACGTCAGTCGATCCACGCTATCAGGAGCAAGAAAAACGCACCCAGATCAAAAGGCAGGACATCAGGGCAGTAGTCTGTGCCGTCGAAGCCACCTATTATGAGAAGGAACGATCCCACCTGTGTCGCGCTATGTGCTATCCTCTTATACGTGGGTGTCAGAAGGGTAACTTGGGTCCATTGAAGCGTATCTAAAAAGACGTCAGCTTGCCTTATGGCTCCAAGCAGCACCAGCAGAATGTACCAAGATCGAGACAGGTAACATCGGTGAAGTAATCCTTTCCATCGCTCCCACCTAACACCACCATCAAGTTCCCCACCAAATTCGCAGTATGATATCCCCTGTTCTTGGGTGTCCTGCCAGAAGTCTGCACTTGCTCCCACTTCATCTTGCTAAGTGACGACACGTCCAGGGTCCATAGATCATTAAGCGCGTGTAAACCTGTTCCTCCTCCGAATATCCAGATCTTCTGCTGATACAAGACCGCAGTATGAGCACGGCGTGGCGTCGGACAAGGTCCTGTAATAGCAGGGATCGACCAATGTCTCGTTACAGTGTCGAAAACGTAAACGTCATTGAAGTATTTAACGCCAAAGCCTCCACCGATTACAACGAGCTTCCGATCGATGAGAGTCGTGGTATGTGCACGAAATGGTGGGGGTATAGTTCCTGTTGATTCTCGAACCGTCCATTGCATGATTTCTAAATTGAGTGAGCTTGTAGCATTCCACGAGTTAACGAGTAATTATACCTGTGTCAAAACAATGCATGTCTTTCATATCCTTGCCTGAATCCTTGTCCTCAATGCCACCAATCAGCCAAGCAATATTGTCAACCAAAGTCATAGTATGTGCGCGCATTGTCCGTTGAGGAATAGCGCCATAGACTGGCGCACGACTCCAATACATCGCAGTACTTGGCGCAGGTGGTACATTCTTGTCGTGTGGTAACGTTGGGATCGTTTTCATCTTCACAGTAGACGCTGCAGGCGCAGACTTCCTGGCTTTCGAAGAAGTAGTCGACGAGGTCGACGCGGATGTAGGTGTCAAAGATGGAGTTGTTGACTTCTTCGAACTACTGCCACCACTCTCACTTGACGATCGACCAAGGGTCCTGATGCTTGGTGTACGCGTCTTCGCAATGTTCTGCCGAGAAGAAGGTGCGGCCACAGTCGAAGATGCAGAAGAAGACGAAGAAGTCCCGACCTCATCATTCGTAACTGAAACTCGGGTGGTGGTGGACAAAAGATCTGATCTAGAGGTTGTTGCTGTGGGTGTCAGCGCGGTCTCTTCGGGAACGTCGCTCAAGCTTCTTGAAGCGCTGCTCATCGTCGCGGACGTCGTGAACGTATAAAGTATGTTCTAAGGGTCTTTCGTTATTGTATGGAGATGTGATCCACGTGGTGGCAACTGATAAAGAAGATCTTGATTGCAATTTTGATAATGATGCCAATTAGACTCGTTCTACATATTGACAAGGGAAATTGCAGGTATGTATTGGTATTGGGCACACAGAAAGCAACTCATTCTAGACCTGTTCCAGACCATATATAATAAATAACAGGATTGCAAACAGGACTACCGCCAGGCCGTTTGGTTGGTCGTGCACTGCATGTGAACTAGCCTTGTGTGTACTTGGACTGGTGGTCACCGCAGTTTCAGCAGACTGGCTCGCAGAGTTGCTAGCTGTCGGAACCGATGTCGTCGAAGAAGCAGGACGGGAAGGTTGTTTTGCGTTTTCAACAAAAGCAGGCGCGGTTTGGCTGCTGGTGGGATTGACTGCGAATATAGCGCCCTTGTGGCATAGTCCTCCAGCGTCGTCAAAGAACCACATCGACGTGTTGCTCGTCACGGTGTACGTATATGTGGGCAAACCGGGAGCATCGAGTCTTGTCGTATTGGGTACCTATCGATATCTAACCAACGGCTCTGATGGGGCTGACAATGAGTTGGATCCTACCGTTTTGGCGCCAGAACCTACACCTCCACTGGACACACATGGATTATCGAACGATGACTCTGCGTAATAGTGCCTGAATAAAGAAAGCTACATGTGCGCTCAAGATGTACTCACGAACAACGCTATGGTTCCCACTTTGGAACCGCCACACAATCGTGTCGCCCGTCACAGGGTATATCACGGATGGGTCAAATCCCTTGCCTTTTTGACTATTTCGTTGGATAAGGTAAGTAAGTCAATCGCTTAGTAATATCCACACTCACCCTGTCGTCTCATCCTTTCCAACCTCGACGAGATATTGAGTCCCAAGAGCGAGGGGAACGAAGCTTAGGACGAGGGAGACAATGAGTGAGCTATGCTTCATGATCTTTCTATAGAGTGGGTTGAATGAAGATGAAGTTGGAGTAGAAGAGGCGGGCAACCAGAACTTGAAGTTAAAGAACCTTTAAATACCCTCGGATATGTTTAGACGTAAACTGTCAGCCACTTGTGCTTCGACAATGAAGCTAAAGCCTAGGACCCGTTCCTTGGGTTCTGAGGCGTAAGGTTTTGAGCATTTTCTTCCAGTTCGTGGACCGTACCTATCTTTTCTGTTTGCTCGTCATGAAGTCAAACTTGGAAACAATTGCGCCACAAGGTTTTCCCTCAACTTCATTATAATGTTTTCCAAGAGTCGCGATCAGTCCAATGGCGGGCTGGCGAAATGGCATCGCGTCAGTTTCCGGTTCATGTCCAGCTGAAGATTGCGGGTTCGAGTCCCGCGCCTGTCGTCTTTTTCAACAACAACAACAGAGTACGACTAATCTTACAATTTTGAAATTCGAATATCATTCAACAAAGGAAACGGATCCCATTTCAGGTTCTTACGCCGAGAGCTGCCGCCCAACTGCCGCCATGTTGCCTCGGAGACTTCGATTAGGAATAACAGACTCGAGAGCAGGCGTTGCCATATGATATATGAGAGATTGTATCAGTATTGTATCCACCAACATCAACCTCATGTCGTAACCAAGTGCATATGTCGCTGCAGGCCTCGAAATCGTTCTCAAGGCGGAGATCTTTGCCAGAGCCTACGGATCAATTGAAGAGTTGCCATGGTATTATAAATGATTGCCTCCGAGATGTACCTTTCTTTATAAATATCAGACTTTGGACTTTGAGTTGAGGCATGTAGAAAGCTTTGTATGTACGAAAGGCCAAAGTGGAGCGTCATTGTGTCAGATGTTTGGATACATCCAATGTGACATGTTGTCGAAAGAAGTGGGCAGATGGTATATACTATGCGCATGCATTATGAAGTCCTGATAGATCCGTAAGTCCTATAGTTAGACATGAAGATAATTTTAGACTGGTTGTAATTACTGCAGGTTTTTTACTAGAATGAATGGAAGGCAAACGAGCCTTTGTTTCGTGTAAGTCACCGAGATGAATCCCATTCAAGATAGGACAAAGATTTTCCAAAGAAAGAGGTATGGAAATGGTGTTGCCGAGTCTGCCGTTGCTGGTTGCGAGGGAAGACGATGTGGATGATCATTAACGGTGGACAACAAAATGATCTGGTGGTATAAAAGGTACATGTCCTGATTGACGGCCACATTTCCCTTTCTTTCCCCTTCTCCCTTCTTTCGTCCCTGCTCTGCCTTGTGGCTGTCGCCTAGCGCGCTCCAAAGACTACGAACGCCCGACACTGGTGTCGTTTTCTGCTTCTTCAGACTTTGAAAGTGCTCAGTCTCAAAGCCAATTTACACATTCTTTTGTTTGACATCTGAAAAAATCTCCTTTCTTTAACACAATGCAATCTCGGTCTTTCTTCGTGGCTTTCCTTACTCTTGCTATCTCGGCTTTCACTGCTCAGGCTGCACCCTCCAATTATTACAACAACTTCAACAACGAGCAAGCTTGTTCAGTTTCGGTGAGTGTGAGATTTACTGATTGAGGTTCCGGTAATTAATCATATATTGTCACATCAACCAGGTTCAGACCGTTCATCATACTGTTACTGTAACTGCTAGCAGTGCGACTTCCACGTCCAGCAGCAACTCCAACTCGAATAGCAACAGCTCGTCGAACAGTGGTTCATCGTCAAGTGGCAGTTCCTCGTCCAGCAACTTGTCCAGCGGTTCCTCGTCCAACAACTCGTCCAGCAGTTCATCGTCCAACAATTCTTCTAGCAGTTCATCAAGTGGCCACACCAGCTCTTCTTCGAGTGAATATACTTTTTTTTTTTGAATCAGCAGCCCCTTTAACTGACGACATCCCAGCACTTGATCCTCGTGTGATTGCCACCGGCTTCGCCGACGACGGCCAAGACGTTCCCGCAGCAGGCCAAGTTCCCTCCTTGACCTCCACGAACAACTTCATCAACTTCTGTCTTACCGTGCCTGATCTCCCTATCACCAATGGCAAGCAAATCACCACTGGCTCCTGCAACCCTGCTCCTATCGGTGTGATTCCCTCCACGGACAACATGCCATCCGCCAAGTTCTCATTCCCCACCAACTTCGGCACGATCAAGGCCAACACTGCTTTCACGATCACGATGAACATTCAAAACATGGAGACTGGATTCTTCGTTAACGCTCAGGAGAATTACTTCGCCGCTCCTCAGCAGCTTAATGCTCAAGGCCAGATTCAAGGTCACTCCCACGTTGTGGTTGAGCAGATTGCTTCCCTCGATCAAACGTCCCCTACGGATCCTCAGAAGTTTGCCTTCTTCAAGGGTTTGAACGCCGCTGCTGCGAATGGCCAGCTCACTGCCGATGTTACTGCTGGTCTTCCTGCTGGTGTCTACAGGTTGGCGTCCATCAACACTTCTGCCAATCATGCTCCAGTTATCGTCCCCGTCGCCCAGCACGGTTCTCTTGATGATGCTATCTACGTGTGTTCCCCCTAATTCCTTTTCTTTTTTATCTTTACTAATCATACCTCTTCGCTAGTTCACTGTTACGGATGATGGCAACCCTGTTGGCGGAGCTGCCTCTGCTGCTGCCACTTCAGACGCTGTCTCAGCGACTGCATCTGCAACTGATAGCGTTAGCGCGACCGCTTCCGATTCAGCCTCCGTAGCCGCTTCCACCGGTACCTCCGCGTCTGTCACTGGAACTACCTCTGCCGTCGCGTCTGAAACCGCTTCCGCATCTGCTACCGACTCTGCTTCTGCATCTGCTTCCGCGACGAGCGTTGCTGCCACTGCCACTGCCACTGCTGGTTCTTCGAGCAAGAATGGCAAGAAGAACAAGAGCGACAAGAACAGCTCCGCCGCCGCCTCCTCTACTGACGCTGCCGCCACCTCCACTGCCACTGCCACCTCTTCCAGCTCTGCAGCCTCTGCATCTGCGACTGCTAAGGAGGCCTCGCCAAAGAAGGCACGCAGCCTCAAGTATCGTCGTAGGAACTTCTGAGTTGACTTCCAAGTAATCCCACTACCGTTTTTTGCATGACGAGCTTTTTTCTTTTATCATTATCACCTTTCGCAAAGGGGCTTGATTGCCTATTACTTTATCATTCCTTTAGGGTTATCTTAGGGTTCCATCCTGCCTTCCCTTATCATACCCCCCACACTTGAGGTAGAATCCTAGTTTAGTGCGTTTTGTAGTCTTCTTGTTCATCCCATCCGCCAATCGGCAGAGCAATTCACTGGGTTCGGAATTCATCGAGCGTGCATAAGGGCATTGTTGAGGTTCCACATGGTCTTCAACCCACGTTTTATGGACTCTGATGGATTGTAAAGGTACAGAATCTATTTATTTCAGCATAACGTCATTCGACCGGAAGATCAGTCATAACGGACAGATATTTCTCCAGTTCCATATGTATGTCATTTTTTATTCTGATTTCGAACGAATGGAATAGAAGGTATCTTATACATACAATGCGATGTAATAATTTGTGCGCTACTTTTGAAGAATAGATAGATGGGTATTTTATAGATGTCAATTGTCTAGAGACAAGTGAAGAGAGGGTTCAACTTGTTGTGGACCCAACCTTGAGTGGCGGCGGATACATCCGATTTGTTGGTTGCGCTGAACACGCTGACAGTAGCATGGCAGCCAGACATCATAATGACGGAGGTCTCGTCAGGGAGCTGGGTGGAGCCACAAGTGCGGTAATCGACAGTAGTGTTGTCAGCGGTGAAGATGCGAGTGAAGATGAACTTGTAAGCATCGGGGGACGTGCAGTTGTCGATGGGGCCGTAGTTGACGTTCAAGCTGATGTTCTTGGGGAGAATGGGGCCGTCGTTCGAGAGGAGCTGCTTGAGGAATTTCAAGCTGAGCTTGGTGTAGATGTTGGCAGCTTCGGTGGTGTTGGCCTTGGTATCCGACAGGGTGGTGTAGGAAACTTGTGCTCCACTCCAACCGGAGAAAGCAACAGAAGGGATGCCTTCAAGGGCTGCCTCTGTCGCAGCGCCACTATAGTCATACGTCAGTAAAACTATTCCTCCTTATTGCCATGAATACGTACACAGTGCCAGAGTAATCAACATAGATGCCGAAATTGTCTGGAAAATGAGATCGTAAGGACGGCAAGAGTTGATAAAGGGAGAGAGGTACTGACTTCCGATGTTGATGCCAGAGAAAACAAGGTCAGGCTTGGAACCAAGGAGTTTGGGGGCGGCAGTCTGGATGCCATAACGAACAGAGTCAACACTAAAAAGGTGAAATTGAATAAGTCAAAGAGTGATTGAGTGAATAATCGCGAAACGTACGGGAACGAGTTGACGTAGTTAAGGAAAGCTAGATAACGTTTGAATTCATCTTCTCAAATCGCCAAATAGGTAGTACTCACGATCAGAGGCATTGTGTCCAATGGCCGGGGATCCAACTGGGCATGAGTCGAACTCGCATGGAATAGTCAACGTGGTTGGTGTAGCAGAGGACGAGGCAGTTCCAGATTGATTTTCAGCTGGAGCAGACAAGACAACCTAAATCATATGGATTGAGAAAGTTAGAATGCAGGTGAAGCGTGAAGAGGGGGAATTTACCTTGTAACCAGCAGCCTTCAAGGCAGCGTACTCGGCTCTGATGTTGGCAATAGCCCAGCCATCATCGTTGGTGAGGACAACCTTGGTGGCTTTACCATTTTCCAATGCGTATGGCTTAGGTTCGCCATGGAAGCTGGGTGCCGGTGCATGAGCAGGCAGTTTTGGCTCGACGACGAGCGAAAACACCGAGGGGACGCAGAGAAGAGCAAGCAAAGAGAATGAGCGCATTTCGGCAGGTGTAGACGACGAAGAACGAGTGCAAAAATCAAGCAAATTTTTTACGCCTTTTAAGGAGTTCCACGAACGTGTAGGTACGCATTGTTATGTGCACACGACCAAGTTATTTTAATCGGCCATAAACGAATTTCCGTAGGCGAGGTTGAACGTCGGTCGAAGGGGAAGCACGTTCCATGGTGAGCACGCGATATCAATATTTCGGAAGTATTTTTATTCGGCAACATCGATCACTTCGTTATTGGATCCGTGCTTACCGTGTATGAAATTCCTATAGATTGTCACGGTGAACCCCGATCTTCGAATGTCCACTTCATGTTATGTACCCTCTATAGAAAATCTTTTAAGGTAAAGTGAACGGCATCTGGCGGTGATAACGTCAATATCGCCAACAAGATATGGTTCTTGACGCCCACGCCCGCATGGTTGCATGCCTACAGGGATTTATACCTACACTATTCTATGGCTTTATAAAGGCTCTCATCCGAACGCGATTCATCACCCCGCCGGGCACGAACAGGGTATGTCGTTAGCTTTCCCCCACCTCTCTAGGCTCAATTAAATTCGTTTGCAGCTCATAACAAAACAATGAACATGTTCTTGCTGTTCAATCTCCTTTGCCTCTTTGTTTTCGCTTCGGCGGCCACTTTGCAGCCAGACCATCATGCCAGTGGTCCAATAGCCCCCAAGGTTATCATAATTTCCATGGTCAGTTTTTCTGATACTTGAAGGTATCGTCACCGTACCGATAATAAGCCGTGTGTAGTTCGATAGCGAAGGTGATGTCTGGTATGGCATACCCGAGTTCAATCTTCTGGCCCAGAATGTTACTGTCCCTGGACTATCTCCCCTCTTTCCAGATGTTCATTGTACAAGCGACGGAACCATCTGCCAGCTTACCACAGGCGAGGGTGAAATTAACGCCGCCACAACCATTACGACTCTCGTACACTCTTCATTGTTCAACCTCACTCAAACGTACTTCATGATCGCCGGCATTGCCGGCGTGAATCCCAAGTATGCCACATCGGGAGCTGTCACTTTCGCTCGCTACGCTGTTCAGGTCACCCTCCAATACGAGTTTGATGCTAGAGAGAAGCCTGCAAGCTTCTCGACGGGTTATGTACCTCAAGGTTCCTTCGCTCCAGGCCAATATCCTGCAGAGCTCTACGGTACCGAGGTATTCGAAGTCAATAACGATCTCAAAAAGCTCGCAGTTGCTTTTGCGAAGCAGGCCAAGTTGAACGATACCAAGGCAGCCGAAACCTATCGCTTAAACTACAGAACAAATCCCCTCTTCGCGGTCGGCGCTGAGGCTCCGTCTGTTGTTGAATGTGATACCGCTACTAGCGATACCTACTGGAGTGGTGTTCTCCTTGGTGAAGCCTTTGAGAACACCACCACCTTATTCACCAATGGTACCGGAGTGTATTGCACCACACAGCAGGAGGACAATGCCACCTTGGAGTCCCTCTTACGCGGCACAAAGGCCGGCCTTGTGGACTTCTCTCGCATCATCATCATGCGCACAGCGTCTGATTTTGACCGCGAATATCCAGGTCAAAGTGCTGCCGACAACTTATTCGGTGATCCAGGAGCTTTCCTTCCCTCCATCCTCAATCTCCATCTCGCAGGTGTCAAAGTCATCGAAGGCATCATAACCGGATGGGACAAGACATTCGCAAAGGGAGTGAAGCCCAGCACTCTAGCTCAGAACCCGTCTTCTTTCCCACTCCATCGTCCATCGTCTCTGTGAAAATGGTCACGGTCGGCATTTCTATGTCACGATGATTGCTCTCCCGTCCAAGGGTGTTACTAGTACTCGTTGGCAGCTTGAGGGTGTTGACATTGCTTCCCAAAGTCGTGCTGATCATTGTATCGAGGACAGCATTGTCAGAGTTAGCAAGAAGGGTGATGATCGTAGGATACATTCCCTACATATTCCTCAGCATGTCAATCTCTCCAGCAAAATGGTCAGAAGTACTCACGACAACAACGCTCGTCGAATAAGAATAGACAAAAAATGCGAAGCTGATGTTTGGGTTGTTCTCGATGCCAGGAATGTTCCCTATGACGATCACGAGCTACTCAACCATCAGAGAAGGTAGGCTACGTGTCAAACAGATGTCAAGAGACAGCTGAGGGGTGTGAACTCACGAAAAAGATGAAATAGATCACACCAGATTCCACGAGCAATATCAGAATTCTTTCTATTCTATGGGTACGGTTATGGCCTCGCAAGTTGACGGTGCTGACGACCGGCTTGATCAATTTGCGGTATTCCCTGGATGTCCGACAATATCATGATCAGCATCTGTAGCTGTCGGACTTACGGTCAACTAACCATGTTTTCCAACCAATCAAGAGCGTAGCCACGGCGGTTGTAACCGTAGGCATGACATATGTAGTTGTTTGCACATTCTTGCAGAACGCTGGATTTTGGAAGGAGCCATCGACGATGGAAGTCCCCAGATGGATGACGCAGTATCCCAGTAGGAACATTGCAACTGCATGAAGTGGCGTAAGTTATCTCCGAAGAAATTAATAGATTCTAACCGAAAGATCCCAAAAAAAGCGCGAGAGGTAATAATATCACCCAGCGACGTTTGGTATTTCCCCAGAGAACCCAGACACGCCAAATAATGATGCCGTCTCCAAGCAAGGCCTGTGATGATGATGGGTAAATGGGCTTGACGGCTAATATATATATGCGCCACCCACCTCAACTGCGTAGATCAGGTCCAAGGGAGCCAACAAGTCGTAAACCTTCCGAGTCGCGATCTGGTACTTCTCAGTCATAGGCAGTTCCGGGCTATAGAGCAGGGTATAATGGGCTTCGTGGACAAAATTTGTGATGTCGAATGAACACAGCGTCAAAGCCATTGCGAACATAATCAAAAGCACAGTCACGGTAGTAAGGGAGATTTTTGTGAGGCCTTTCCGACTGTTATCGTAAATTATCAGTGTCCTTGGAGAATCTAGAAGATGCACCTACATAAGCGTCCGACAGGCCTGAAAGACTAGTACAGTGTAAATTGCTTGAAGGTCGAGCAACGTCAGGGTCTATCCTCGTAGTAGATACACGCAGTGGGCAGTTTACCTAGAAGGTATGTCTTGAAAACGATACCTGCGAAAGCGCGCACCAACTCGTAGCATATCGTTTGTAAGATGGATGTGGTAGCAGCATCCATCCCAGTATCAGGTAAGGCGGAGGACATCTTGGATATGAAAGTGATTAGCTTAGACCTGGGATGGTTCTGCCGCAAACCTACGGTTTAAGAATCCTCTACAAACTGTGTGAAGTTCCTGCCGTCATAAGGAAAGAAACCTGTGTATTTGACAGATGAGAACAAATTTTGAAGACGAAGGCCATGGTTTCCTTATCGATCACGATTGAAGCCTATGCATATGGTAGTTGTTTGATGGTCCAAGCTATCGTGCAATGAAACGCTATAATAAACCAACCCATGACACGTGAGTGTAGTGGAATTGAAAGATGTCAGGACGCTTCCGGGTCCTTTTAACAGCATCAGAGATGCAACTGAATGAGTGGAGGAGTCATTCAGTCTGAAAATCTGACCTGCGGGGAACCGGGGTAACCAGAAATTTAAGGAACGAACGATGTACCAAAGACAGAGTGGCAGTGAAGGCGCTATAAAATATGTTGGAATTCAATGAAGAAACGGGACGCAGAATTCAAGATTCTGCGGAGACATCAACATCGCACAATCAACGAGAAGGAAAGAAATTTTGTACCAGATATGACAGGTTTACGAGTACACTCGTATATTTAGATATAAATATTTTACAAGTAACAGGTAACTTGTGGGTTTCACAAAAGCTTTAAAGCTTATGCTCACGCCTTTTGAGACATGACAAATGGTGAACAAGTGGAAGATTTTTCGGTATCCTATAGTTAGCTACTACACGATCGCCATCAGAAATTAGAAGGCACCTTTCAAGCAGCAGAGGGAAGTGAAAAGGAGACACAGTGTGTTCACAATTGATCCGCTTCAAGATTACTTTGAGAAGGCCAGGCCATATCGGCGTTTGGGGTTCAAGTTCTGGAGTGATCAAACCGTTAGTCAAACAGAGTCAAGGGAAAATCTGTCTGATTGTCATCGTCATCGTGAGATGGAAGCTAAGTTTGGGACGGTAAGGTGCCTTAGAACGAAAATGACAATTGTATCTCATGTTAAATAGCGCCTAGATAGCGCCTTCAGTACTTCAGTTTCAGTGCCTCCACTATTGATACCGTAAACTTGGCAGTTGGATTGGCAGTGGACCCAGGTGTACATGTGCCTTTCATCTGTAACCTCCCTCGAGTAGAAAATCCATCATTACAAGTAGCGATCCTCACCTTGAGCACCGAGATGAAGCTTTGGTAAACTTGTCTTGAAGGAGTATCAATGATGACAAGCCACTGTTACAGATCTCATTCGATTGGAGCCGCTGAGTGAATACAGCGTCATCGACAAGGTTGGAAAAATCCACTCGCAGCTCCCGGCCAATGTCGATATTCAGGCCGAACCGGTCGTCATGCTGGATTTTGCGAAAGTGTCGAGTACATAGATGAAACCTCCGTATCGTGCTAGTGTCGAGACTGAGTAGTCCTGGCTTCCGTAAGTATGTCCAGCAGTTTGTGGACTTCTGAGCTGTAAAAATCTCCTCGTTTGAGCGCCAAGGGATAGTCGGGAAAGAAACAGAGGCATCAGATTTTTTGTCAAGGCCACATACATACAACTTCAAGAACGTAAGTTCGAAAATGGAAAAACAGGTTACAACAGATCAATCGATCATAACTTACCATAAATGGAAGTTAATTTGATCGCCGAAGTATCGGCAAATGCCAACCAACAGCAATCAGTCTCCACTCGCTTCGGTGCTTCTTCACTTCCTCGCAGGGTGACTTTTTTGACTCCCAAAGCCGAGTTATGATACCGGACTATTAAAGAGAATTTTCTTACTTTTGGATCATCTGATACATATTTACGGGGAAGGAGATGAAGCCTGAAGGACATCTGTTGTGGAAGATTTTCACATTCTTGTTTACTTCGTGTGAAGACTGCAGCAGGTAAAGTATATACACAGAGGCTTATAAATGCAAGACAGGCTTCTCTTTCTCTTCCTCAGCATGCTGACTCTGCTGCTGACCACTGGCAGTTGTTGACACGGTGAACTCTGTCAACTGGTGGGAGTTTGTTTGTCTGAGCGTTCTTCCACTGTTTACGCTAGCCTTGAAATTACTATAGTTAGATGGCCTGAGGGTGGAGGCGACAGCGGAATCCAGTACTGCGCTGTCTGAATGTGCCAGAATAATGATAATTGTTGGATACATCCCCTGAACATACTTAAGTTAGCCGTGAAAATGATTTTACTGGGCCGGAACACTCACGACCACGACACTTGTTGAAAAGGAGTAAACGAACATAGCAAAGCTGAGACGAGGATTTGCTTCGACACCGGGTACATTGCCGATCACTTGCACGAGCTGTACAATGGATAATGATCAACTCCAAGTATTATAACAATTTAGACGAGACTCACAAAAAAGAGAAAATAGAGCACTCCAGATTCAATTAAAAGGATCAAAAATCTTTCCACTCTAGTTCCACTACCTGTGGAGCCACCAGAAACTATGGGCTTAATAGAATTACGATATTCCCTTTTGGACAAGGAGGTCAATAAATTGTGGCGCTGGTGTTTAAGCCAATCTTACCAAGTTTTCAAGGCAATGAGAAGCGTCGCTATAGCAGTTGTTACAGTTGCCATGCTATACGATGCTGTTTGAACATTTCTGCAAAATGCTGGGCTCTGGAATGAGCCATCAACAATCTCTGTCCCGAGGTGTGCCACACAGTAGGTCAATAAAAGTGAAGAAACTAGATAGACCATAAGCTGACGGAACAAAATGATAAAATTTATCCTACCAAAAGAACCCAACAGAAGAGCTAGAGGCATCAAAATTAACCAGGCTCTTCGAGTCTGCCGCCAAAGCGCATAAACGCGCCAGATGATGATGCCATCCCCTATATTTGACTATAGAATATTAATCAACAGGAGGTTACATGTTGCCTATTTTAATTTGAGCCACTCACCATGAATGCGTAGAGAACGTCTTCAGCTGCAACGAAGTCAAAGGTGTTCTTGACTGCAATTGCGTACTTGTCACTCATTGGCGAATCGGGGTTGTTGATGAGAGTGACCACAATTTCCCGAGCCATGTCGGTGACGTCGAAGGACCACATGATTAAAGCCATTATGTACATTACGAGAAGCGCCAAAAGGGTTATCATAGGGACTCTCTTGAACCCCTTGCGACTGCCGGGTGCATCGTGAGGCTTGGATTCGAATTGAAGAACTTGAAGCTGTAGACACTTACAGAAGTACACGGCTAGCCAAGATAATCAAAATAGTGTATATGGCTGGAAGAATTGGAGTGTTAATGACATCGAAGATTCAAGCACACTGGAGAGGGGAGGTACCTAAGAAGAACGTTTCTACAACAATGGCGGCAAAGGAATGCAAAAGATCGTTTCCAATCGTTTGCACGAGAGCTGCAGTATCGGCGTCCATTTCGGAACGGTAGGAGGAAGTTCAGATGTGTGATAGAGGAACAATGTTCGCAACAAGGTTCTTATACCTCCCACAGCAGACTTTAGACATGTCCGTGATACGCCTGCCATCTATTTAATGACTGAATAGCAAAGGAAGCATCAGTGATCACTAATGCTCTGACTGTAAGTAAGTCGTTGGACCATCAAGTACCAAAGATTCGGAGGTTGATTGTATGTCGCCCAGAATGTGAGAACCTGATCACCGGCCACGATAGCAGCTTCTATAGTAGTCGATTTGTTCCTACCCCGTAGCGCTCAAGAAGCTGTCAATGTCCTTCGAGTTGCATGCAATAGGAGTGTCATGCGCCATTAGCACAGTCATTTCCCCCGTAAGAGCGCTCACGAGATGCATTTGGTGGCATTTATAGTAAAGGTGTGTGAATGGTTGCACCATGAAGAGTAACGGATGGACATTTCATTCGATTTCGACCAGAACAGAGAACTAGATTCGGACTGAGAGCAAAGGCAGGAGGTTTCAAGGAGGTAGGTAAATTGGGCTCTAAGGGACAAGGTAGTATCCGCAGTTGACGTTCCGCGCCACGCAGTCATCCAGTTCGAAAGCTTATCTAATTGTTGGCGGACATCGCGGAGCGTTTGATCTTCACAGCTTCATGATCATCACCTCTGGCATCTATCAAAGGCGACCAAGAGACCTCGTTGCTCGAGAGTTCTGATTCTTGTTTAATGCGGCTTCGACATTGCCAGATAGTGCCAATGTGTCGACTTCCTTCTCCAGGAATACATTTTGAGCAAGTTCTCGACCATCACGGCTGTACAAGGACCATCGATCATTCAATTATCCAACAGTTGGGACCAACCAACGATGATTCGAGGCTATCCATGGTATCCGTGCAACCCGATTTACTGCAAGCCTGAGGCCTGAGGCCTGATGATCTGGTCACAAGTGAGCCAGAGTGCTCTTCCTTTCCTTGCCGGTGTAGATGACCATCAAGAATAATAGAAGCAGCAGCGGCCAGCAGCGGCCCTGATGCTAAAATATCGCAAACGTGCTGAACGTCTAGATATCGATTGAGCCACGGAGGTTGTTTTTGCAATTTTTTTTTCGGTATTCGATCACTTTGGTGACATCTTGCGTGACCAGACCTTTATAACGAGATCAGTCATCTCAACCACGTTCTTTATCCTCCCATGGGTTCCACAGCATCAGATAAAGGTTGGTATCGCCCTCGATAGTGTTTTTCTCTTGAACTGACACTGGTTTGGTCAGTGATCATCGGTGTCATTGGCGGCAGTGGCCTCTACCACCTCGATAACTTGACATTTGTGTACGTGACACTGCTCGATCATCAATTTTCCATTTCTTTACCAAGTTCTCGCAGAAAGACCGTCAATCCCGAAACAGTACGCACTTTCTTCTCTTAACATGCTAGGATCGAGGCCTGATCAAGCTGGTGTCAGCCATGGGGCTTTCCTTCAGCACCTATAACTATCTGTAGCCTACCATCAGGCACTCAGATCGCTTTCCTAGCGCGTCATGGACAAGGGCATGCAATCAACCCCTCTGCTGTCCCCGCTCGCGCCAACATAGCGGCTTTAAAATCGATCGGCGTTCATGCGATCTTGGCTTTCTCAGCAGTCGGATCCTTGCGCGAAGAGATTGCCCCAGGCCACTTCGCTCTACCTAGCCAAATCATCGATCGCACAAAGGGAGTTCGCCCAGCATCTTTCTTCACTGAAAGCGTTGTCGCTCATGCCTCCTTCGGTGATCCTTTCTCCCAAAGATGGGTGAAATGGTTGGAAGGCAGCGTTCGCGCTGCTTTACAAGAAGAGGGCCGAGGCGTCGTTTTGCATTCTGGAAAGACTATTGTGTGCATGGAAGGCCCGCAATTCTCGACTCGTGCTGAGAGTCTGATGTACAGGCAATGGGGAGGCGATTTAATCAACATGAGCGTCCTCCCCGAGGCCAAGCTTGCGCGCGAGGCTGAATTAGGGTAAGTTTTCTTTTTCAATTTAGGCAAGGGTACATCTAACATCTCTTAACAGCTACGCTCTCATAGCAACAGCGACCGACTATGACTCTTGGCGCCCATCTGAAGCTGGTGTTACTGCAGCTGATGTCTTCAAGACCCTTCAGGCCAACGCTGATACCAGCCGATTTGTCGCCGCTACCGTTCTTGAGAAAGTTGCACAAGAATTATCCAGTATGCAGTTCCCACTGTCACCATCCTCAATGCTTACTAATTTGAACCTGCCAGACCCGACGGAAGGTGGCGACGATTTGCTCTCAATTTTGACTGAAGAAGTTGGTTCAATGCAGTTCTCGCTCATGCCTCGTTCAGAAAAGCAAGATCCCGCAGTGCGAAGAAAGCTTGCATTCATTCTTCCTAAATACTTCAACGACGAGGATGCCTAGACCATATATACCACTTTTGTAGAACAGATCCGTCTGATATCTCCCATGTACATTCTCCAAGGTCCACGATCTTTCAAAAGGCCATCGTTCTGATAAGTTTAAACCTCAGCATGTCGGAAGATCAGAATGTACACTACATCTTGACCACATCCATATTGAGTACAAAATAGGTACGTAATTTGATGATACAGTATTGTTTTCATCACCTCTTCACCAGTCACGGGCACCCTTCACGACTGAATTTGTCCGCAAAATTTTGTACAGACCTTGGAAAACTTTAAAGGTCTCGGCTGCAGGCTTTCAAGCTTCAGTGCTAGCAGTCTCATCGGACCCGTGGTCGACTCTCTCTGACGACGTACGCGCGTGGTATGAGTCACAGTGAATCACGATCTACCGCACAACACAACATGAATCAGTTGTTCACAATAAGATTGTGGCCACTTGTCAGTGTCATCATCATCACCAGGGGCTGAAAACTAGGCGGTGGCAAAGATACGGGACCGGCGACACCTGGGCGACAACTATATCAAGGCCCATTCATTTCATTGAACAAGATAAAACAGTACGTGTCCTTGACTTGACTTGTCCTTGAAGAAGCACTAACATTGCTTATCCTCTATAGTCGTCATGGCTGGCTCTACAGGTCCATCCGCTGCCTTTGGTCAGACTTTGCAGTTCATCACATCGATCAAACTCCAGGAGTTGGAGAAACAGCGTTTGGCCTACCAGGAGCATGCCACAGTCCTGCAGAGGGCCGCCGAATGCAAAGATCTCGCCGAGAAGGTGGAAATCTTAGCCAAGGCCATCGAGAGCTGGACTGGTTCAGGATCAGTAACCGAGCATACCCATCTAGGTGGGAAGCTGACTCTCTCGAACCTCCGTTTGTGGCTGCCACAGACGAAACAGGATCCCAACTTTAGTCCAGATATCCTTCACAGTTGGGTTGATACTCTTGAAACCCACATTCGCCATTCCCTTATGCGCTTCGACGGAGCAAAACTTTTTGGCAGTCTCTTCAATGAGTGGATCGCAAGCGGGGACTCGTCGGTTTCCGTCTCAACTACCAATGGCGACGACGCTGATAACGGCGACTTCGAAAAGGTTGGAAGGCAGGAGATGCACGACCAGCTTGCCAAACTCAATTCCATCATTTTTGACGAGGCTAAAATCGATACCGCGGCTCTTCAATCATATCTTGAAGATCTCTTCTCCGAGAAAGAAGCGTCTAAAGCTCTAGAGGAGCTGAAGAAAGAGATTAAAACCTTCGAATATGATTTGAAACGGGAGACTTTCAACGGCCGGAAGGTTGCAGTTATCATTCGAGGACTTCTGGCGTCAGGCCTCATGGATGAAAGCAAGCGTGCGACTTTGGCCGAATTCCTTGACAACTCGACAGTATTGGAGGAGGTTGCGAGCGTCCTGACGATGCGCATGTCAAGTCTGGAAACCTGGCAGTGGCCGGCTGAAGGAATGAGTGTAGAGATGCGTCGTCATCTGAATGGAAAATACAGGTAACCTTCAACACTAATTGACGAAACACATTACTGACTGCGTCTATAGGGCGTTCACAGATCCTGAAATAATCGACGCAATGCTACTGCAGCATATTGGAGTTTCCTGGCAAGTGAAGTTGAAAGCGGCTTTTGGTTGTTTCCTCAATGGCAAGGCGTGGAAGGCACCGCCCAGACCAGCCAACCCTGGACTTTTAAATGAACAGATCGGAGGATCGCGATCAGAGAGTATTGCTCAGCGTCGCCAGTGGCAACAACAGTCCTTTTTCCTGATCCAATTGTCATCTTCGCCGTACTCGATTTCTACATACGACGACCTGTTGGATGCACCTGAACAGGAAAATTCTGTTGGCCCAGCTGCAGCCAAAAGAACGCTCCTGCAGACCATGGCTACAGAGGCTTTGTTGAACACAACGATCCACAAGTCCCATGCTGTGGTTCGTTCCGACCTTGAATGGTTTGGACCGTCACTCCCCCACCAATCCATCCTCACTGTGCTCAAGTTTTTCGGTGTCTCCGACGAATGGTCTTTGTTCTTTCAACGTTTCCTCGGGGCACCGCTTCGCTTCAAGGGCGACCCTCAGGTTCACACACGGATGCGCGGTACTCCCATTGCTTATGCTCTCAGTGTTGTCTGTGGTGAAGTAATCTTATTCGTCATGGACTTTGCCGTAAACCAAAAGGCCAATGGGCTCTTCCTCTATCGCATGCATGACGACCTGTGGCTTTGGGATGCTGATGCAGCTAAATGTGCTGCAGGGTGGAAAGCAATGAACACGTACGCTGAATTGGTTGGTCTCAAGTTCAATGCAAGTAAAACGGGTTCCGCATGCGTCGGTACGAATGAATTATTCGGACTACCTGCAGGGGATATTCGTTGGGGATTCCTTCGTTTCGACCAAATGAAAGCCCGATTTGTCATTGACCAGAAGGAGGTGGATCTTCACATCGCTGAGTTCCGGCGTCAGCTCGTCTCAACGAAATCCGTGTTTGGCTGGGTCAATGCATACAACAAATATATGGCATTCTTTCTTCGTAACTTCGGTGGACGACCAGCCCCCTGTTTTGGGGATGAGCACATTACAGACATCATTAGCACCATCGCCCGTATACAACAGGAATTGTTTCCCGATATTCAAGGAGGGGCAGTAGCATACCTGCGCTCCGTCATCGAAACACGTTTCGGTGTCAAGGACTTACCACAGGGTTACTTCTACCTCCCTATCAGTACCGGCGGCCTAGAGCTTCGACATCCCATGATTGAACTGTTTGCCTTGGCGCAAAACTCTGAGGAGGAAAAGCGGGCACAAAGCTTTGAGTCCCTCGTCGAGACTGATGAGGAGAGGTGGAAGAATGCGAGGGAGGCTCACCAAGTGAAGAAAAGTAATAAAGTTTCGAAGCGAAGTGAGCTTCAGGATGATCCCTTCATCACCTTGGAAGAATATCTTTCTCTCCGAGAGTCTTGGCTGAAAACATGGTCGGACCGCTATGACAGTCTTATGTGCATCAGGACGTTGAGCGAGGTGCAAAAGACGCCATCGGTGCATTCCTTTATCCCAGAGGCACAGACAAAATGGGGACGGTTGGATTGGTACCAACAATGGATTGTATCTCTTTATGGAGAAGAAGTGGTGAAGCGGTTTGGGAGCTGCGAAGTCGTGGATTCGACTCTCATCCCGTTGGGAATGGTGCAGTTGTTCAGAACTTCGAGGATGAAGTTGGATGAATGATTATCTACGAAAGCACAGCCACAGATCTTATCACTGTAATTATGTACATACCATTGAACTTCCAACTTCATTTGTGGCCACTATGTTCAAAAAACCGCTAAGTGGACTAAAGACTTCAGCTCCTCTCAGAAGCTCGGATAGAAAAAAGCTCAAGCAGCGTGTTATTTCAATTTTTGGAATATCTTCAGAAGATGGTGATTTACTAGTACCAGACGGGATTCAGTCCATCAAGTTCATGACACACCTTGAGCAACCAGGGGTGCGTAATATGCTTTTCCTTGCTTGAAATTATTCCGTTAACAGAATAAAGGTTGCTTATCTTGCCCCGGACGGCGACCCTCTGTGGTTTACTTTGGGAAAAGGCTCAGACGATCTGATACCAACTGTGTATACTTTGTGGAAACGAGGAAATCTCTTACCAGATGTCTCGACCCCAGCAGCTGTAATCCCGGTGCTGATAGGTGGTGCAGATCTAATGATTCCTGGTGGTCAGTCTTTGTGTTGTCCCCGAGGAGGAGGAAGCTTACTCAACTCAAGCCAGTCGTCCATCTTGCGCCGGATTTAAAAGAACAACAACTGGTTTCTGTTCGACAATACAACCACAGCCGTGAAACTCCCACCGTCTCACCTCCCCTAGTCGTTGGTAGAATGGCTCTTCCTGGTAATCAACTTGGTAAAGGGAGTCAGGACAAAGGAAAGGCTGTGTACGTTCTTCATACTTGGAAGGACCATCTCTGGGAAATGGGGTCGAAGCCAGACGTGCCCGAACCTATTCCGCTTGGAGCCTCAGCTGAGAAAAGTACAGATGAACATTCGAACGAAGACGATAGCGACATAAACTCGGCGCCCAGTCAACAACTCGCCAACCTAACGATCGAGTCGCCGGAAGCATCTGCCCCTTCTGTTCCTGCATACACAGCCCAGGAGATTAGTGAATTGCTGCACACATCGTTATTACAAGCTATTGCTTCAGCCATCCCATCTTCGGCATTCCCTATTCCCGCCACACAGTTTTACACCAACTACCTCCTCCCTTCTCGACCTGCGTTTCCTGCACTCATACTTTCACCCTCTGGTCCTGCACCTGATGATGCTTCATCATGGCCCAGTGCCTCGGAAATCACCATCAAATCATCTAGCCACAAATCTTTGACAGCATTCTTAAAGAGCGAAGAGAAGGCTGGCCTCATCACCACCAAAGCGCCGCAAAAGCATTCTAACCAGACAGACCTTTTCATCACCTCAGTCAACCCTAAGCACCCTTCTATCGAGGGTCACCGCCTGTTTGCGACGTTAAAGGACACTGATATTGCCGCTGCTAAGAAAGCAAAGAGAGAGGAGAAGGCTCGGGAAGACGCCGCGAAAAGCCCGGAACTCGTAATCAAGGAACTCTGGAAGCCACATCAAGTCACCGCAACTTTATTCCAAAGAATGGGTGGGGAGTACGTTTATCTTTTTTTTTTGTTACCGACACTTTCTGATGGAAGCGACAGTACTTCGAAAGAATACACATCTGCTGAGGTCAAAACTATCATCAACTCGTATATCACATCAAATTCTCTGGTCAATCCTCATGACCAGGCGTACATCAACCTTGACGAACCACTGGCCCAGTGTCTGTCTGAGAAAGCTAAAGGTAAATCAAAAGACAACGTTGAGCCCAACACATCATTGGAGTTCATAAAGAGAGATGAGCTAACAAGAGGGATTATCAAACGTATGCAAAACTGGTACGAAATATCAGATGGAAGAGAAGTTGTACGAAAGTACGTCTTCGTGTACACTTTCATCAACCACCGCTGACTTCCAAAACTAGGAAAGGAGAGCTTAAGCCCATTCAAATCGTGATGAAGGTCCGTCAAGGCAGAAAGCTTTGCACCCTTATTTCGGGCTTCGAGCCATTCCTCGTTGTGAATGCCGAAGATATGGCCGAGGATCTCAGAAAATCGTGTGCGGGATCAACATCTGGTACGCACCCCCAATTTCACTTACCTGGTTGCCTGAAGATAGAGGCCCTTCATCTTGCTAGTTTCACCCCTTCCTGGCAAGACTGCAGGATCTGGCATGGAAGTAATGGTTCAAGGGAAACAGTCTCAAGTAGTCCTGGAATATCTGACGGCAAAAGGGATACCCAAAAAATGGATCGAAACACAGAACCTCTCAGGAAAGAAATGAATCTGTAATCTTAGCTCAATTAATTTTTTGCAACTTGCGTGAAGGCGCTGAAAATACAGAAAATTGCCTAAAAGAGAAACATATGTAATGGGTCACATGCTGCAACAATTCAGAGAAATTCAATCGAAATCGCTTGTCTCGTCTTCCTCTTTTCATCATGCCCCGCGCAACTTCAGAACGATTCTCTCGAGCTCACCAGCCGTCAGCCAAAAAGGATGAAGCCAAGTCTTCCAGCTCTATGACCAATCCGATATTCAACACGGCACGGTTTGGTCAACATATCCTTAAAAACCCTGGAACTGCCCAAAGGTCTGTAAAATTTCTCGATTCTTGCATTCACGAGAATGAATTTTCCCCTTTAAAGAATTGTAGATGCAGTATGTCATAGCTCTTGACTTTATCTGACTTCTAGACCCATACAAAGCTCAGGCAAATCTAAAACCGACAGATAAAGTTTTGGAAATCGGCCCTGGTACTGGAAATTTGACTGTGAAGATCCTGGAACAAGGGAAACAAGTAACAGTTGTGGAAATGGACCCTCGGATGGCTGCAGAGGTCATAAAGCGTGTACAGGGAACGTAAGCCCGTTCATTTTTTCTGCTTTATTATGGCTTATTCTCAACCAGTCCTGCCCAACAAAAACTCGAAGTCGTGATAGGCGACGCTATAAAAGTCGATTTCCCATATTTCGATGTCTGCATATCCAACACTCCGTACCAGATCTCCTCACCTCTCACATTTCGGCTTCTATCTCATCGTCCATTATTCCGAGTGGCTATCCTCATGTTCCAACGTGAGTTTGCAAACCGGCTCGTCGCCAGACCTGGATCAGACCTGTGGTCGCGATTATCTGCCAACGTTCAAGTGTGTAACTTCTTTTAATTAAATCCCCATTCAACGTGCTTATCCCAGAATTTAGCTTTATGCAAAAGTCGACAATATACTTCATGTAAACCGCAATGATTTCCGACCCCCTCCAAAAGTAGAATCATCTGTGATTCGCCTTGTGCCGATCGACCCTCCACCACCTGTCAAATTTGAAGAGTTCGATGGCATGAATCGTATTATCTTTTCTCGGCCAAATAAAACGACAAGGGCCAACTTTCAAGCTAAGGGTGTCATGAAGATGCTTGAACAAAATCGGAGAACCTGGTTTGCCGCTCAAGAAAAAGTGGGTTCACAATCTTCACTAGTTGTTACTCTTTGATAAACAGAATTTCAGATGGTTGACGATACGCCTATCGCCACCATCGTCGATAAAGCTCTGGAGGAGGTAGAATTCACCGAAACTCGGGCATCAAAAATGGACGTCGATGATTTACTCAAGTGAATTTTTATCTCTCCACTCCTCGATGCTCTCTCAATTTCGATCTAGGCTGCTTGCTGCGTTCCATGAAGCTGGCATACATTTTTCATAAGGATAAAAGACCAAGACATCCTCGATCCTGACGAGCCTTCATTATAGACTCGCCTGCAGAAACCCTGAGTCTCATCGTCCTGCCCCTGTAGACAATTTTCGTGGCCGCGAGGTCAGCCTCGCGCACCGTCATGACATGTTGGCTTTATGTTCATCCGATTGTTATGCGTTTGACATCTCTGTTCTCTGCGGGAATTATTTTTCGTGGGGACGTGCCAACGTTTATTGTGTGGCGCTCCAAGTGGCGGACGCTGTTCTACCCCAAGCACTCTTTCATTTCTCCAGCATTTATATCTGTTTAATCGTTAACTATCCCTGCTTGCTTCTCATGTCAAACACAATACTTGATCAGGTTCTGATTGGAAGCCATTGCCCTCTGATATCTACAGTTTGAGCTATTGTTCGCACAATGTTATATTGGATTTAACCAATCATACGGATTTGTGGTTCATGCGAAAAGCTATAGAACTAAATCGATAAGTTTTATGGTGAGCAACATAAATCTCGTTTCTAAACTCTGGCTGAGCATAATCGTCAGTTCAAGTTCAACGTCCTTGTCATACTATCAATAAATTGGCTGCCTGTACCTGCTGATATGCCGCGCCCTAGAGCTGTGCAACCACATCCTTAATAACGAAAAGGTGTTGTTTATTTTCCAGCTATACTTTATTGCAACACCAGCCTTGAAGTCTGCAGAGCTAAGATGTCGTTCGCTGAAGACTCAATAGAAGAAGCCGACATCACGACAGAGATTATCCACCATAGATTTGGCACAGTGGGCAACGTCAATGTTCCCAGCGATGATACTGCTCAGGAAGCCCTTCCTCCCTATAATCATGATTACCCTCCTCCTGTATATCCAGGGCGCTGGAACAGGAGCAACAGCAGTTTTGGTTGAGTAGAACCTCTTTGTTCTCAGCTTATCACTCACTGATTGGAAGGTCATCTAGATGCAGTTTTCCGCAGAATCGACGTCCTTCACCCGAATACAATCCCAACAGGCGTCTCTAACACCACTGCCTCGTTACCTACGAATCGGGACCGCCCTGAGATCGACGAAGGTCATGAAGATTGTCGTTACAAGGCACCTCTAATTTTCTCACTGAAAGTAGCGGCCTGCTGCATTACCCTCTTCGGACTGCTCTTCTTTGCTTTCGCTATCGCCAAGCGTACAACGGACGAAAGTCGTTGAAGCAGGTTCACAATGGCGTCTTAGGTCGCAGATCATGATCAAGACCTTGCAAACCACAATCGGACCACTCCGGTAATACCAACCAACCAACCAACCACACCTGGCTAAATATGTATCGGACCGATACACGATCGGTTCGACGTTCGTCGTTCTATACCTTTCGAGTTCACTATTATACCCACAAACATCTATACCCCGTACCTCAACGCATATTGATATTGGTATTATGGGACGCGATAGCGATAGCTATAATACTCCTTTCCCCGGAAAATTCGCTTTGTTTAAATTTCCTTTCAACCCTCTACTTGCCCTCTACTTTCAATGACTGGCAATGTTATGGGTGAAACACATGTGCAAACAGGACTTTATGTGCAAAGTTTCACCCACAGTAGATCTAACAGCCTGGGGGGTGACACAAGTTAGTAATGAGTATTTTACTGTAAGTAGCTATCATAGGTACCTGCCATGACCGTCTTAGGAGTTTACCGTAAATCTGATGTGATTGCCAGCCTTATATCAAAACAAGACTTGGACCTGAAGCTTGAAGCTTGAAGCCCTGAAGCCCTGATTCCTGTACTTATTCGATAAAGTAGCGTCGTTTCATATCTTGAATGTTCGTGTGGGGCAATTTCGAAAAAAAAACGGTCTCAAATCAAATGATCCTGAAGCGGTCTCGAACACGATCATACATACTTACTCCTGGGTCATTTCGTCGGTGGCCCAAACTTTCGACCTGTTTCAATATCTCAAACTTAATATACCTAATATACTTGTGATATGTGGCACAATACGCGATTGACATCACTAACAACTCCGTCTTCAATTATCCACTTTGGTAATGGGTTGGAGTCGCGATCGGCTATACTACATTTGGAGGATTTTGATGCGGGCTCAAGTATACACCTTGTTGGAGGAAGATGGTGAAATTCTATCGAATGAAAGCGTACATGCTACAGAGCGAACAAAGCGGAATTACTACAGTGAATAGAATAAAGTACCCGAAACCAAGCAACAAATAAGATAGTCTAAAGTTCTCTATAACCCCTCAGCGCGTCATGCGTTGACACTCCGCAAATGGTATCTGGAACATATTTTGGATTTTGCGTGCCTCTTCTATAATCTATAGTGAGAAACGATTAGTATGTGGATATTGGAAGGTTACTGAACGTGTTGAGGCATGCGCTGAAGACCCATAATGCTCAACAACACGCAAGGGACTCACCTCTTGGCAACGGCAATTTTTGGTGGTCTTGTGCTTGTGCATTGCGCTTGCTCTGCATTCTGGCGAGTTGCAATCTGTCACTTCACCAGTGAAGTAACGACCATGGAAGTGCTACGCCACAAAAGGTGAAGCTTCAGTATTCAGGGGCAGTAGGACGTTGAAAGTGAACGTACTCCGCAACCGCGGTAAAAGTCACCAATACTGTATGATTGACGTTAGGGAGGGCTGATATCAATGATATGAACGAGGACTCACACTTCGTGTCTGCACATCTTAGGCTTCCCGGAAGCAGTAATTATCAAAGTGTGATGCTGCGCGACCCACGGCGGGAAAGGTGTCGGAGAATTAGTTAAGTAAGAGCTCCAAGGTGGAGGAGTAATGATGAAAGTGAAGGTCTTGTGGGAGGGACCATCCTGAAGAAACCTGTTCCTTTTATACTCTTGTCGGACTTGGGAACAATATCAGTAATCAGGGTTACAATAGTAAGGTAAAACGTCAATTACCATCTGCGACACAAGCCGATTTATTACCGGGTAACGTAGGAAATAACGTTGGCGAGCAAATTTTCAGGCCTCAATTGACGCCAGTAATGAAAGAGGGGCTTATTCGCATTTGCGTCAACACCCTCGATTCCGAGCAGTCGATTTTAACCTTCGTTCATATGAACTATCGTAGACATGCATTGAAGAAGCTATAGACTGGTAAAACGTGTAAGGATCATGATCGTGTCAGAGACTCAGATTGTATCCGGAGGAATGTCGCTGAACTTGAAGTGTGTGGACCACTGCAAACAGCCATCATCACTGCATGCCATCACTTTTTCACGTGGGGGACAGGAACGGACCGACGAAATCAAGACGAATTACCTGTGCCGAGTTGTCGCGTGTGCCTCGAGACAAAACCGCCGTCGAAGTGGAGGCCCACCACACAGGGCCGCCCACACGAGCGCCGTGGCCCGTATGGCGATCGTTGACAAGGAGGTCGCCATCTGACGGCGAGCTGCTCATGTTTTGCCTCGAATAAAAGTACCCTTGTGGGTCAATCATACGCCATATGGTCCGTATGTAACGTCTAACGTCCTTGTGAAACTTGTACGTTCGACTATCGTGTGAGGCCGCTGAGGCGCGCAGTAAAAGCTACCGCGAGGGAATGTCCACGGCCGACCGCATCTTACCGCACGAACAATCATCACTGGACGGACTTCGGGTTGAAAAGGTTTCAAGCGCAGCGGCCCTATTAATTCCCCTGCCTCAAGGAGGTCAATGTAATGTTCAATAATGAAAATTTGCTCACGATGGAATGATTGCCACAAG